>WNWK01011437.1:0-64472 GCA_009830355.1 Cherax destructor
ACTGCACACTGTTGTAACACAGTCAGGATCAGGCTAGAGTGACTGCACACTGTTGTAACACAGTCATGGATCAGGCTAGAGTGACTACACACTGTTGTAACACAGTCACGGATCAGGCTAGAGTGACTACACACTGTTGTAAACACAGTCACGGATCAGGCTAGAGTGACTACACACTGTTGTAACACAGTCATGGATCAGGCTCAGGTGACTGCCACACTGTTGTAACACAGTCACGGATCAGCTAGGGTGACTACACACTGTTGTAACACAGTCATGGATCAGGCTAGAGTGACTACACAGTTGTAACACAGTCACGGATCAGGCTAGAGTGACTGCACACTGTTGTAACACAGTCATGGATCAGGCTAGAGTGACTGCACACTGTATGTAACACAGTCATGGATCAGGCTAGGTGACTACACACTGTGTACACAGTCATGGATCAGGCTAGAGTGACTACACACTGTTGTAACACAGTCATGGATCAGGCTAGAGTGACTGCACACTGTTGTAACACAGTCATGGATCAGGCTAGAGTGACTGCACACTGTTGTAACACAGTCACGGATCAGGCTAGAGTGACTACACACTGTTGTAACACAGTCACGGATCAGGCTAGAGTGACTGCACACTGTTGTAAACACAGTCACGGATCAGGCTAGAGTGACTGCACACTGTTGTAACACAGTCATGGATCAGGCTAGAGTGACTGCACACTGTTGTAACACAGTCACGGATCAGGCTAGAGTGACTACACACTGTTGTAACACAGTCATGGATCAGGCTAGAGTGACTGCACACTGTTGTAACACAGTCACGGATCAGGCTAGAGTGACTACACACTGTTGTAACACAGTCACGGATCAGGCTAGAGTGACTACACACTGTTGTAACACAGTCATGGATCAGGCTAGAGTGACTGCACACTGTTGTAAACACAGTCACGGATCAGGCTACAGTGACTGCACACTGTTGTAAACACAGTCAGGATCAGGCTAGGTGACTGCACACTGTTGTAAACACAGTCAGGATCAGGCAGAGTGACTCACACTGTGGTAACACAGTCACGGACAGGCTAGAGACTGCACACTGGTAGAGACCATACGGGGCAGGTAGAGACTACTACACTGTAGTAAACCATACTGGGACACTGGAGAGAGACATACACACTGTGAGACACATCACGGACATGGTAGAACACGACATGGTAGAAGACCAGCTGGGACACTGGTAGAGCCATACTGGACACTGGCAGAAGACCATACTGGGACAGTGGTAGAAGACCATGCTGGGACACTGTAGAAGACCATCTGGACACTGGCAGAAGACCATACTGGGACACTGGTAGAAGACCATCTGGGACACTGGTAGAAGACCATCTGGGACAGTGGTAGAAGACCATGCTGGGACACTGGTAGAAGACCATACTGGGACACTGGTAGAAGACCATACTGGGACACTGGTAGAAGACCATACTGGGACACTGGTAGAAGACCATACTGGGACACTGGTAGAAGACCATACTGGGACACTGGAGAAGACCATACTGGGACACTGGCAGAAGACCATACTGGGACACTGGAGAAGACCATACTGGGACACTGGTAGCCACTGGGACACTGGTGAAGACCATACTGGGACACTGGTAGAAGACCATAATGGGACACTGGTAGAAGACCATACTGGGAGACTGGTAGAAGACCATACTGGGACACTGGCAGAAGACCATACTGGGACACTGGTAGAAGACCATACTGGGACACTGGTAGAAGACCATACTGGGACACTGGTAGAAGACCATACTGGGACACTGGTAGAAGACCATACTGGGACACTGGTAGAAGACCATACTGGGACACTGGCAGAAGACAATACTGGGACACTGGTAGAAGACCATACTGGGACACTGGTAGAAGACCATACTGGGACACTGGTAGAAGACCATACTGGGACACTGGCAGAAGACCATACTGGGACACTGGTAGAAGACCATACTTCGACACTGGTAGAAGACCATACTGGAACACTGGTAGAAGACCATACTGGGACACTGGTAGAAGACCATACTGGGACACTGGTAGAAGACCATACTGGGACACTGGCAGAAGACCATACTGGGACACTGGTAGAAGACCATACTGGGACACTGGTAGAAGACCATACTGGGACACTGGTAGAAGACCATACTGGGACACTGGTAGAAGACCATCTGGGACACTTGTAGACCATACTGGGACACTGGTAGAAGACCATACTGGGACACTGGTAGAAGACCATACTGGGACACTGTAGAAGACCAAATACACTGGTAGAAGACCATACTGGATGAGAAACCACTGGCACTGGTGGAAGACCATACTGGCACACTGGTAGAAGCTACTGGAGACCTAGAGACCTACTGGGAACTGTAAAACCATACTGGTATACTGTAAAACCACTCACTGGACCACAGGTAACACCATGTCGGACACCTGGTCAAATTGCTATTTACCCGAAGAGTGGTACCTTGCCCACTTCACTGGTAATACTGTAATAACCCACTCACTGGTAATACTGTAAAACCACTTCCTCTAACACTGTAACCACTTCACTGTAATCTGAACTAACCACTTCACTGGCAATGAGCTGCCTCAACCCCTTCACTGGTCAAATACATGTTCAGCACCACCTCAGCTGCCCTCCAAACAATGTAGCCACTGCCTCTTTACACCACCTCAGCTATCCACAACATGTAGCCACTGCCTTCAGCCACCTCAGTGCCTCCCAAGAATGAGCACTGCCTCAGCCCCTGCTGCTCCACAACAATGTAGCCACTGCCTCTCAGCACCACCTCAGCTGCCCTCCCACAACAATATAGCCACTGCCTCTCAGCACCACCTCAGCTGCCATCCCACAACAATGTAGCCACTGCCTCTCAGCCCCACCTCAGCTGCCCTCCCACAACAATGAAGCCACTGCCTCTCAGCCCCACCTCAGCTGCCCTCCCACAACAATGTAGCCACTGCCTCTCAGCACCACCTCAGCTGCCCTCCCACAACAATATAGCCACTGCCTCTCAGCACCACCTCAGCTGCCCTCCCACAACAATGTAGCCACTGCCTCTCAGCCCCACCTCAGCTGCCCTCCCACAACAATGTAGCCACTGCCTCTCAGCCCCACCTCAGCTGCCCTCCCACAACAATGTAGCCACTGCCTCTCAGCACCACCTCAGCTGCCCTCCCACAACAATGTAGCCACTGCCTCTCAGCACCACCTCAGCTGCCCTCCCACAACAATATAGCCACTGCCTCTCAGCACCACCTCAGCTGCCCTCCCACAACAATATAGCCACTGCCTATCAACACCACCTCAGCTGCCCTCCCACAATAATATAGGCACTCTCTCAGCACCACCTCAGCTGCCCTCCCACAACAATATAGCCACTGCCTCTCAGCCCACCTCAGCTGCCCTCCACAACAATGTAGCCACTGCCTCTCAGCCCCACCTCAGCTGCCTCCCACAACAATGTAGCCACTGCCTCTCAGCACCACCTCAGCTGCCCTCCCACAACAATATAGCCACTGCCTCTCAGCACCACCTCAGCTGCCTCCACAACAATGTAGCCACTGCCTCTAGCCCCACCTCAGCTGCCCTCCCACAACAATGTAGCCACTGCCTCTCAGCACCACCTCAGCTGCCCTCCCACAACAATGTAGCCACTGCCTCTCAGCACCCCCTCAGCTGCCCTCCACAACAATGTAGCCACTGCCTCTCAGCACCACCTCAGCTGCCCTCCCACAACAATGAGCCACTGCCTCTCAGCCCCACCTCAGCTGCCCTCCCACAACAATGTAGCCACTGCCTCTCAGCACCACCTCAGCTGCCCTCCCCCAACAATATAGCCACTGCCTCTCAGCACCACCTCAGCTGCCCTCCACAACAATGTAGCCACTGCCTCTCAGCCCACCTCAGCTGCCCTCCCACAACAATGTAGCCACTGCCTCTCAGCACCACCTCAGCTGCCCTCCCACAACAATGTAGCCACTGCCTCTCAGCACCACCTCAGCTGCCCTCCCACAACAATGTAGCCACTGCCTCTCAGCACCACCTCAGCTGCCCTCCCACAACAATGTAGCCACTGCCTCTCAGCACCACCTCAGCTGCCCTCCCACAACAATGTAGCCACTGCCTCTCAGCACCACCTCAGCTGCCCTCCCACAACAATATAGCCACTGCCTCTCAGCACCACCTCAGCTGCCCTCCCACAACAATATAGCCACTGCCTCTCAGCACCACCTCAGCTGCCCTCCCATAACAATGTAGCCACTGCCTCTCAGCCCCACCTCAGCTGCCCTCCTACAACAATATAGCCACTGCCTCTCAGCCCCACCTCAGCTGCCCTCCCACAACAATATAGCCACTGCCTCTCAGCACCACCTCAGCTGCCCTCCCACAACAATATAGCCACTGCCTCTCAGCACCACCTCAGCTGTCCTCCCACAACAATGTAGCCACTGCTTCTCAGCCCCACCTCAGCTGCCCTCCCACAACAATATAGCCACTGCCTCTCAGCATCACCTCAGCTGCCCTCCCACAACAATATAGCCCCTGCCTCTCAGCACCACCTCAGCTGCTCTCCCACAACAATGTAGCCACTGCTTCTCAGCCCCACCTCAGCTGACCTCCCACAACAATATAGCCACTGCCTCTCAGCATCACCTCAGCTGCCCTCCCACAACAATATAGCCACTGCCTCTCAGCATCACCTCAGCTGCCCTCCCACAACAATATAGCCCCTGCCTCTCAGCACCACCTCAGCTGCCCTCCCACAACAATGTAGCCACTGCTTCTCAGCCCCACCTCAGCTGACCTCCTACAACAATATAGCCACTGCCTCTCAGCATCACTTCAGCTGCCCTCCCACAACAATATAGATACTGCCTTAAATGTTGAAAATGTGAATGTTTCTCATGGGAATATTTATTTCTTGCAGATATGTGTAGTGCAACATTACTTCTGAACGTATGTTGAATGTCTGTGAACGTGTGTTGAACGTATGGGTATCAGAATGAATTTGAGACCAATGTTGATGAAATAGTTTCAATACTATCCATTATGTGTGTGATAGTGTTAGATCGGAGTGGAGAAAAATTATTTAAAAGACTAGAAGTGCTGTTGGAGTGTAAGCAAGGTAACATTTATGAAGGGATTCAGGGAAGTTGGTTATTAGGACTTGAGTCCTGGAGATGGGACGTACAGTGCCTGCACTCTAAAGGAGGTATGGAAGTAGGAAATACAGTACGTGCACTCTGAAGGATGGGAGGAGGTAGGAAGTACAATACCTGCACTCTGAAGGATGGGAGGAGGAGGTAGGAAGTACAGTACCTGCACTCTGAAGGATGGGTGGAGGTAGGATATACAGTACCTGCACTCTGAATGTGGGTTGGAGGTAGGATATACAGTACCTGCACTCCGGAGTGGTGGTAAGTACAGTACCTGCACTCTGAAGGAGTGGTAGTAAGTACAGTACCTGCACTCTGAAGGAGTGGTAGTAAGTACAGTACCTGCACTCTGAAGGAGTGGTGGTAAGTACAGTACCTGCACTCTGAAGGAGTGGTAGTAAGTACAGTACCTGCACTCTGAAGGAGTGGTAGTAAGTACAGTACCTGCACTCTGAATGAGTGGTGGTAAGTACAGTACCTGCACTCTGAAGGAGTGGTGGTAAGTACAGTACCTGCACTCTGAAGGAGTGGTAGTAAGTACAGTACCTGCACTCTGAAGGAGTGGTGGTAAGTACAGTACCTGCACTCTGAAGGAGTGGTAGTAAGTACAGTACCTGCACTCTGAAGGAGTGGTGGTAAGTACAGTACCTGCACTCTGAAGGAGTGGTGGTAAGTACAGTACCTGCACTCTGAAGGAGTGGTAGTAAGTACAGTACCTGCACTCTGAAGGAGTGGTGGTAAGTACAGTACCTGCACTCTGAAGGGTGGTAGTAAGACAGTACCTGCACTCTGAAGGGTGGTGGTAAGTACAGTACCTGCACTCTGAAGGAGTGGTGGTAAGTACAGTACCTGCACTCTGAAGGAGTGGTAGTAAGTACAGTACCTGCACTCTGAAGGAGTGGTGGTAAGTACAGTACCTGCACTGTACTGTGCTGTCATGCGAGTGTCATAGAGAATCATGTTAAATGTTTACCTCACTGACAAGATTGCTGGTCTTAGTTTTCTGCCTCATAAACATTTATGATAGTTGGTAATTCTTAAACTTCTACTTATATTCAATATACACTTCACCTATGTGTTTCTTAATAGTTCTTATTCGTGTAATAAACCCTTTCCAGTTTATGAAAGCTGGTGTTACAGGTGATGATTCTCAGAATCACTGATCGGTAATGTGAGATGCTGTGAAACTCATTTTGAGATCAATTTGTAACTTGTGTTGGCAGAGCGAGTGTGATGATTACATAGTTAGGGAATGATGATGCAGTAATTACCAACTTAACTCACCTTCATAAGTTGGAAACACTGTTACCTCATGCAGTAACTCGACGCTGCTGGCAAGGGAGTGGGCTAGATATACGAGTACAAGAGAAATACAGATAAGAGAACATCTTACAATCTGTCGCGAGCATATCGGCTGATAAAGTAGCGTGTGGTAGTATCTAATCTGTCATAACTAAATCACTAAACACCTTAACTACTGTACTAGCACTGAAGAAATAGCCATTGTTATGTACATCTTCACATATTTCAATACTTTTCATCAAATCCCTTGAAGATATCTTTGTAGTTTCTCAAAGGAGCCATGATAACACTCCTCTACAAAGATGGTGAAGAAACAAGTTAATATTATCACACCAATATATCATCTACTAATACCATCATAAATATCTAAGAATGTGATGAACACGCAGTTGTAATGAACCAAGAGTAATATACTTGCCAATTTGTCTTCAGATCCCAAAGAACACTAATGATGGAATAATACAAATACTTAAGAGGGTTTACACAGCACTGGCAAGGTACAAGTTTCCCAGTGAACATTTTGTTGATTTAAGTACAGTAAGACTTTTTTGATACAATTGACCACTAAAATCTTGGCGAACTCAATCACTACTGACTCAGAAGGTCCACGGATCAAACTTAAGTAATGGAGAACAACACCTAGTCCTCAACAACCCAATAAATTAGGTGTGCCCTAAGGTAGCATCCTGAGTCCTCTCCTGTTCCTACTGTACAACAATGATTTAAATAATCCCACAGAACCCCTTGAGTCAGCACATGATGATACAGCTCATGCCATGACATTAAATACCATACTTCATGATGTATCAAACACAGCACTTGGAGGCTATCATATAAAGTCACCTTTTATAACAAAAATATTCTTCATGTCTCTTGGGAATTAACAGAGTTAGACATCAAAATTAAAGAATCCGAAATATAAAAATATATGAGGATAAGTCCCAAGGTCTGCTCGTAGAAAATAAATTAAACTTTAATGTTCATATCAACTCATCAAAAATTTATTAAAAATTATAGGTTTGCTCTCCCAAATTCGTTGTCTCCCAATCTGCACTACCGCCGCCTCTACTTCTCTCACCTCACACGTCACCTTGTCTCTGGGCACTGTCTCACTCACTTGTCCTACTCTATCCAATCATTATACAACAAACCTCAGCTGTAGCACAACACACAGGCATCACAACTGTCATACAACACAGGTACCACAACTGTAACACAACACACAGGCATCACAACTGTCATACAACACAGGTACCACAACTGTAACACAACACAAAGGCATCACAACTGTCATACAACACAGGTACCACAACTGTAACACAACACACAGGCATCACAACTGTCATACAACACAGGTACCACAACTGTAACACAACACACAGGCATCACAACTGTCATACAACACAGACAACACAACTGTAACACAACACAAAGGCATCACAACTGTCATACAACACAGGTACCACAACTGTAACACAACACAGGCCACAACTGTAACACAACACAGGAACAACTGTAACACAACACAGGCATCACAACTGTAACAACACAGGACACAACGTACACAACTAGTAAGGCACAACTGTCAACACACAGGCAACACAACTGTCATACAACACAGGCAACACAACTGTAACACAACACAAGGCATCACAACTGTCACAACACAGGACACAACTGTAACAACAACACACTGTACAACACAAACTGTAACACAACACACAGGCATCACAACTGTCATACAACACAGGTACCACAACTGTAACACAACACAGGTAACACAACTGTAACACAACACAGGCATCACAACTGTCATACAACACAGGTAACACAACTGTAACACAACACAGGTAACACAACTGTAACACAACACAGGTAACACAACTGTAACACACACGACAGTAACTACACGGACAACTGTAACACAACACAGGTAACACAACTGTAACACTACACAGGTAACACACTGTAACCACACAGACACAACTGAACACAGGTAAACAACTGTAACACAACAGGTAACACAGCTGTAACACAACACAGTAACAACTGACACACACAGGTAACACAACTGTAACACAACACAGGTAACACAACTGTAACACAACACAGGTAACACAACTGTAACACAACACAAGTAAAACAACTGTAACACTACACAGGTAACACAACTGTAACACAACACAGGTGACAACTGTAACACACAAGGTCACAGCTGTAACACAACACAGTAAAACTGTACACTACACAGGGTAACACAACACAGGTAACACAACTGTAACACACACAGGTAACACTAGCTGTAACACACACAGGGTAACAACTGTAACACAACACAGTAAAACAACTGTACACTACAGGTAACACAAGCTGTACACAACACAGGTAACAGCTGTACACAACACAAGTAACACACTGTACACAACACAGGAACACAATGTACACAACACAGGTACACAACTGTAACACAACACATTAACACAGCTGTAACACAACACAGGGTAACACAGACTGTACACTACACGGTAACACAACTGTAACACAGCACAGTGAACACAACTTGCAACACAGTAACACAACTGTAACACAACACAGGCAACACAACTGTAACACAACACAGGTAACACAACTGTAACACAACACAAGTAACACAACTGTAACACAACACAGGTAACACAACTGTAACACTACACAGGTAACACAACTGTAACACAACACAGGTAACACAACTGTAACACAACACAGGTAACACAACTGTAACACAACACAGGCAACACAACTGTAACACAACACAGGTAACACACTGTAACACAACCAGGTAACACAACTGTACACAACAGGTAACACACTGTAGCTACACATGTAACACAACTGTAACACAACACGGGTAACACAAGCTGTAACACAACACAAGTAACACGCTGTAACACAGACACGAGCAACACAACTGTACTACTACAGGTAACAACAATGTAACACAACACAGAACAACTGTAACAATAGCAGTAACAACTGTAACACACGTAACATAGCTGTGAACACAACACAGGTAACACACTGTAACAACACAGGTAACACAACTGTAACACCAGACACAACTGTACACAACAGTTGACACACACAACTGTAACACAACACAGTTAACACACACATAGTAACACACTGTACTACACATGGTAACACACTGTAACACAACACAATAACATAGCTGTAACACAACATGGGTAACACAACTGTAACATTCAAACAACACTGTCAACACATGTACAACATTACTATGTAACAACAAGTAACACAACTGTAACACAACACAGGTAACACAACTGTAACACTACACAGGTAACACAACTGCAACACGATATATAATAACTTATCAGTTAATTCCAAAAATTCTAATTTAATGAATACAAACAATAAATTATATTTTGACATTGAAGGTTTATACATTATTATGCTATACATTACTATGTTATACATTACTATGTTATACATTACTATGTTATACATTACTATGTTATACATTACTATGTTATACATTACTATGCTATACATTACTATGTTATATATTACTATGTTATACATTACTATGTTATACATTACTATGTTATACATTACTATGCTATACATTACTATGTTATACATTACTATGTTATACATTACTATGTTATACATTACTATGTTATACATTACTATGTTATACATTACTATGTTATACATTACTATGCTATACATTACTATGTTATACATTACTATGTTATACATTACTATGTTATACATTAATATGTATACATTACTATGTTATACATTACTATGTTATACATTACTATGCTATACATTACTATGTTATACATTACTATGTTATACATTACTATGTTATACATTACTATGTTATACATCTATGTTATATTATGTTATCATTACTATGTTATACATTACTATGTTATACATTACTATGTTATACATTACTATGTATACATTACTTGCTATACATTACTTGTTATACATTACTATGTTATACATTATGCTATGTCTATAGTATCATTACTATGTTATACATTACTATGCTATACATTACTATGTTATACATTACTATGTTATACATTACTATGCTATACATTACTATGTTATACTATGTTACTATATGCTATACATTACTATGTTATACATTACTATGCTATACATTACTATGTATTATGTACATTACTATGTTATACATTACTATGCTATACATTACTATGTTATATATCTGTTATACATTACTATGCTATACATTACTATGTTATACATTACTATGTTATACATTACTATGTTATACATTACTATGTTATACATTACTATGTTATACATTACTATGTTATACATTACTATGCTTACATTCTATTATAATTACTATGTTATACATTACTATGCTATACATTACTATGTTATACATTACTATGTTATACATTACTATGCTATACATTACTATGTTATACATTACTATGTTATACATTACTATGTCTATACATTACTATGTTATACATTACTATGCTATACATTACTATGTTATACATTACTATGCTATACATTACTATGTTATACATTACTATATGTTATACATTACTATGTTATACTACTATGCTTATACATTACTATGTTATACATTACTATGCTATACATTACTATGTTATACATTACTATGTTATACATTACTATGTTATACATTACTATGTTATACATTACTATACGTACTATACATTACTATGTTATATATTACTATGCTATACATTACTATGTTATACATTACTATGTTATACATTACTATGCTATACATTACTATGTTATACATTACTATGCTATACATTACTATGCTATACATTACTATGTTATACATTACTATGCTATACATTACTATGTATAATTCTGTATCATTACTATTATCATTACTATGCTATACATTACTATGCTATATATTACTATGCTATACATTACTATGCTATACATTACTATGCTATACATTACTATGCTATACATTACTATGTTATACATTACTATGCTATACATTACTATGCTATACATTACTATGCTATACATTACTATGTATCATTATTATTATACATACTATGTATACATTACTATGCTATACATTACTATGTTATACATTACTATGTTATACATTACTATGCTATAATTACTATGCTATACATACTATCTATACTACTTACTATCTATATATTTCTATGCTATACATTACTATGTTATGCATTACTATGCTATACATTACTATGCTATACATCTATGTTATCATTACTATTATACATTACTATATTACATGTTACTACTGTTACATTACTATGTTATACTACTATGTTTACATTTACTATGTATACATACTATGCTATACACTACTATGCTATACACTACTATGCTACTATTACATATACTTATTCTATACATTACTATGCTATACATTACTTATGCTTCATTATTACATACTGCTATACATTACTGACATTACTATGTTATCTTCTATTTAACATTACTATGCTTACATTCTATGTATACTACTATGCTATACATTATGCTATATACTATGCTATACACTACTATGCTATACTACTATGCTATATTCTATGCTATACATTACCATGTTATCATTACTGTACATCATATATCTAACACTTTAGCTTCATACTATGTTATCTACAATTTCTATGTTATACATACTATGCTATACATTACTATGTTATACATTACTATGTATACATTCTTGTTACTACATCTGACTATAGTATATCTTATGCTATCATCTATGCTATACTTATCTACATTACATGTTATCACTCTATGTTATACTACTATGCATACCTCTATGTTATCACACTACTATGCATACCTCTATGCTATCACTTATGCTATCACTCTATGCATACTACTACTATGCATACCTCCATATCCTATACTCTGTCCATACGTACTTACTATGCATACATTACTATGCTTCCTATTTATTATCTTCCATGTAATCTTGATCTCTCATGTTATCTCTCTCTTTCTCTATGCTTCCTATTCTGTCTACCTTCCATGTCCTATCTCCTTTGCATTTCTCTTCCCTACATCTCTTGTTTCCTTCTTCCTCCTATGCTTCATTACTATGCTACTCTTCCTTATCCTTCCTGTCTCCTCCTCGTCCCATATGCCATCCTCTAGCTTGCATTTCTTCCTGTCTCTTCCACTGAGGTCTCCCTGTCACTCTCTTCCCTCTCTCCTTCCCTATCCTCATACTCTCCCTTCTTGGATATGCCTTAATTATCCTTCCACTGTCGTGCTGTCCTTGCCAGGAGTGCGGATCTGCCCAGAGTCGGTCTGCCAGGGTTAGGGATCTGCCATAGTGCCGGATCTGCCAGAGTCTGGGATCTGCCTTATGCTCAATATCTTGTCATGTTGTAGGTCCTTTCCATGTTGCACTTTCTTCACTGCCAGGAGTGCAGGGATACTGCCAGGAGTGTACGGATACTGCCAGTAGTGTAGGGATACTGCCAGTGAGTGAGGGATACTGCCAGGAGTGTAGGATACTGCCAGGAGTGCAGGGATACGCCAGGAGTGTAGGGATACTGCCAGGAGTGAGGGATACTGCCAGAGTGCAGGGATACTGCCAGGAGTGTAGGGATACTGCCAGAGTGCAGGGATACTGCCAGGAGTGCAGGGATACTGCCAGTAGTGTAGGGATACTGCCAGAGTGCAGGGATACTGCCAGGAGTGTAGGGATACTGCCAGAGTGCAGGGATACTGCCAGGAGTGCAGGGATACTGCCAGTAGTGCAGGGATACTGCCAGGAGTGCAGGGATACTGCCAGGAGTGCAGGGATACTGCCAGGAGTGCAGGGATACTGCCAGGAGTGCAGGGATACTGCCAGGAGTGCAGGGATACTGTCAGGAGTGCAGGGATACTGCCAGTAGTGTAGGGATACTGCCAGTAGTGCAGGGATACTGCCAGTAGTGCAGGGATACTGCCAGGAGTGCAGGGATACTGCCAGGAGTGCAGGAATACTGCCAGGAGTGCAGGGATACTGCCAGGAGTGTAGGGATACTGCCAGTAGTGCAGGGATACTGCCAGGAGTGCAGGGATACTGCCAGGAGTGTAGGGATACTGCCAGGAGTGTAGGGATACTGCCAGGAGTGTAGGGATACTGCCAGTAGTGCAGGGATACTGCCAGGAGTGCAGGGATACTGCCAGTAGTGTAGGGATACTGCCAGTAGTGTAGGGATACTGCCAGGAGTGCAGGGATACTGCCAGTAGTGTAGGGATACTGCCAGTAGTGCAGGGATACTGCCAGGAGTGTAGGGATACTGCCAGTAGTGTAGGGATACTGCCAGTAGTGTAGGGATACTGCCAGGAGTGTAGGGATACTGCCAGGAGTGCAGGGATACTGCCAGGAGTGTAGGATACTGCCAGTAGTGCAGGGATACTGCCAGGAGTGCAGGGATACTGCCAGGAGTGTAGGGATACTGCCAGGAGTGTAGGGATACTGCCAGTAGTATAGGGATACTGCCAGGAATGCAGGGATACTGCCAGGAGTGTAGGGATACTTCCAGAAGTGTAGGGATACTGCCAGTAGTGTAGGGATACTGCCAGGAGTGCAGGGATACTGCCAGGAGTGCAGGGATACTGCCAGGAGTGTAGGCATACTGCCAGGAGTGTAGGGATACTTCCAGGAGTGCAGGGATACTGCCAGGAGTGCAGGGATACTGCCAGGAGTGTAGGGATACTGCCAGGAGTGTAGGGATACTTCCAGGAGTGCAGGGATACTGCCAGGAGTGCAGGGATACTGCCAGGAGTGTAGGGATACTGCCAGGAGAGTAG
Organism: Cherax destructor; assembly: GCA_009830355.1. Taxonomy (NCBI): domain Eukaryota; kingdom Metazoa; phylum Arthropoda; class Malacostraca; order Decapoda; family Parastacidae; genus Cherax; species Cherax destructor. Next base: position 14,349 of record WNWK01011437.1, read on the forward strand.
GGATACTGCCAGTAGTGTAGGGATACTGCCAGGAATGCAGGGATACTGCCAGGAGTGTAGGGATACTTCCAGAAGTGTAGGGATACTGCCAGTAGTGTAGGGATACTGCCAGGAGTGCAGGGATACTGCCAGGAGTGCAGGGATACTGCCAGGAGTGTAGGGATACTGCCAGGAGTGCAGGGATACTTCCAGGAGTGCAGGGATACTGCCAGGAGTGTAGAGATACTGCCAGGAGTGTAGGGATACTTCCAGGAGTGTAGGGATACTGCCAGTAGTGTAGGGATACTCCCAGGAGCGTAGGGATACTGCCTGGAGTGAGGATACTGCCAGTAGTGTAGGGATACTGCCAGGAGTGTAAGGATACTGCCAGAGTGAGGGATACTCCAGGAGTGAAGAATACTGCCAGTAGTGTAGGGATACCGCCAGTAGTGTAGGATACTGCCAGTAGTGTAGGGATACGCCAGGAGTGAGGATACGCCAGTAGTGTAGGATACGCCAGTAGTGTAGGGATACCGCCAGTAGTGTAGGATACGCCAGGAGTGTAGGATACTGCCAGTAGTGAGGGATACTTCCAGGAGTGTAAGGATACTGCCAGTAGTGTAGGATACTGCCAGGAGTGTAGGGATACTCCAGGAGTGTAGGGATACTGCCAGGGGCTGTTTAAACAATAGTATATTTTTGTTATGTAAAAGTGATTGATAGTTGAACAATGTTTGAAAAATTAAAATTAAGGCAGTAAAACCCTCTCTATATTCCCCTCATGTAAGACATGGTCTAGTGAAACCCTCTATATATTCCTCTCATGTAAGACATGGTCTAGTGAAACCCTCTCTAGATTCCAGTAGATGCTATTGAATCTAGATTCCTGCAGTCAGTGAAGACCTCACCCTCAGTAGACTGGTCTAGGAACCCTCCAGATCCGTATTAGATACTGTAGTTGATACCAGTGGTCAGAGAGGGATACATCAGTAGGTATACGTGCGGATACATCAGAGTGTTATGGAGTTGATACTCCAGTAGTGTAGAGGATACATCATAGTGATCTAGAGGATACATCAGAGTGTACGTAGTGATACTCAGTAGGTGATAGCAGAGTGTAACACTCAGTAGTGTAGGGATTTATCACAGTAGGTGGTAGGGATACATCAGTAGTGTAGATATGTGGAGAGGTAGGGCTCGCAAGTTGTATTGAAAATTAGTGCAGTGAAGTATCAGGCGATGCGTAGTGGGGATACTACCCAGACAATGATGTGAGGGATACCTACTCCAGGACAATGTGTGACGCGGGTTACCCTAAGCCCTCCCCTAGGACAATGATGTGAGCTGGGGCAGTACGCCAACGCTCCCAGGACAATGAGTAGCTAGGGATACCTCCTTAACCTCCCAGGACAATGATGACGCTGGGGAGTACCCAACCTCCCAGGACACTGCCAGTGAGTGGGGATACCCATATAGTCCCAGGAGTGAGATGCCGAGTGAGGGATACCCAATGTCAGGAAATGAGTAGTGTTAGTACTCCAGAGTGTAGGATACTGCCAGTGTGTGGGATACGCCAGTTTAACCTCCCCAGTGTAGTGCATGAGATGTGAGTGAGGAGCATGTGATTAATCCGCCAGAAAGTGTGACTGGGATACTTCCCAGAGACATGTATGAACTGCCTATTGGGATTACCTCCATGTAGCTACGCCAGGACTAGTGATACTGCCTAGGTGTGCTCATTAAAACATGTCTATTTTTGTTATGTAACTGGTGCTAGTTGAACAATTTCTGAAATTAAACCTTCAGAAATATCCGTGACATGCTGTGACATATACCTCTGCTGAAACCCTAGTTCCCTAGTGACATGCATGATGAGTCTATGTAGAGGCTGTATACCCCTTAATTCCCCAGGACATGTGTAGTGATACCCTTAGACCCGTCCATCAGACAAATTGTAAATAGTTGATACATACAGTGAGGTGATACTACGCAGGTTTACGTTGACGTATACATACAGTGTATACCTAGAGTTGATACATAGTAGGTGTATACGTAGTTGTATACATACAGTAGGTGTATACGTAGAGTTGTATACATACAGTAGGTGTATACGTAGAGTTGTATACATACAGTAGGTGTATAGGTAGAGTTGTATACATACAGTAGGTGTATAGGTAGAGTTTATAACATACAGAGGTGATATAAGTGTGGAGGAAACATAGGTGTTGGTCAAGTTGTATTAACAGATTTATGTGTGCGATGAGAGAATAAGTCCCAGGGCGATGATGTGACGCTGGGGCATTACCCTTTAACCCCTCCCCCAGGACAATGATGTGACGCTGGGGCATTACCCTTTAACCCCTCCCCCAGGACAATGATGTGACGCTGGGGCATTACCCCTTAACCCCTCCCCAGGACAATGATGTGACGCTGGGGCATTACCCTTAACCCCTCCCCAGGACAATGATGTGACGCTGGGGCATTACCCTTTAACCCCTCCCCCAGGACAATGATGTGACGCTGGGGCATTACCCCTTAACCCCTCCCCAGGGCGATGATGTGACGCTGGGGCATTACCCCTTAACCCCTCCCCAGGACGATGATGTGACGCTGGGGCATTACCCCTTAACCCCTCCCCAGGGCAATGATGTGACGCTGGGGGCATTACCCCTTAACCCCTCCCCCAGGGCGATGACGTGACGCTGGGGCATTAACCCTTAACCCCTCCCCAGGGCGATGATGTGACGCTGGGGCATTACCCCTTAACCCCTCCCCAGGGCGATGATGTGACGCTGGGGCATTACCCCTTAACCCCTCCCCAGGGCGATGATGTGACGCTGGGGGCATACCTAACCCCTCCCCAGGGCGATGATGTGACGCTGGGGCATTACCCCTTAACCCCTCCCCCAGGACGATGATGTGACGCTGGAGCATTACCCCTTTACCCCTCCCCAGGGCGATGATGTGACGCTGGGGCGTTACCCTAACCCCTCCCCAGGGCGATGACGTGACGCTTGGGCGTACCCTAACCCCTCCCCCAGGGCGATGATGTGACGCTGGGGCATTACCCCTTAACCCCTCCCCCAGGATAATGATGTGACGCTGGAGGCATTAACCCTTAACCCCTTCCCCTTAACCACTCCCCAGGATAATGATGTGACGCTGGAGGCATTAACCCTTAACCCCTCCCCAGGACAATGATGTGACGCTGGGGCATTACCCCTTAACCACTCCCCAGGACAATGATGTGACGCTGGGGCATTACTCCTTAACCCCTCCCCCAGGACAATGATGTGACGCTGGGGCATTACCCCTTAACCCCTCCCCAGGACAATGATGTGACGCTCTGCCATTACCCCTTAACCACTCCCCCCAGGACAATGATGTGACGCTGGGGCATTACCCCTTAACCCCTCCCCCAGGACGATGATGTGACGCTGGGTTCATTACCCCTTAACCCCTCCCCCAGGATAATGATGTGATGCTGGGGGAATTACCCCGTAACCTCTCCCCCAGGACGATGATGTGATGCTGTGGGCATTACCCCTTAACCCCTTCCCTAGGACGAAGATGTGACGCTGGGGCATAACCCCTCCCCCAGGATAATGATGTGACGCTGGGGGCATTACCCCTTAAACCCTCCCCCAGGATAATGATGTGACACTGGGGACATTACAACCCCTCCCCAGGACGATGATGTGACGATGGGGCATTACCCCTTAACCCCTCCCCAGGACGATAATGTAACGCTGGGCATTACCCCTTAACCCCTCCCCCAGGATAATCATGTGACGCTGGGGGCATTACCCCTTAACCCCTCCCCAGGACGATGATGTGACGCTGGGGGCATTACTTCTTCCCTAGGATAATGATGTTACGCTGGGGGAATTACCCCTTAACCCTTCCCCCAGGATAATGATGTGACGCTGGGAGCATTACCCCTTAACACCTCCCCAGGACGATGTGACGCTGGGGCATTACCCCTTAACCCCTCCCCAAGGACGATGATGTGACGATGGGGCATTACCCCTTAACCCCTCCCCAGGATAATGATGTGACGCTGGGGGCATTACCCCTTAACCCCTCCCCAGGACGATGATGTGACGCTGAGAGCATTACCACTTAACCCATTCCTCAGGACGATGATGTGACGCTGGGGGCATTATCTCCTTAACCCCTCCCCCTTAACCCTCTCTCCAGGACGATGATGTGACGCTGGGGGCATTACCCCTTAACTCCTCCCCAGGACGATGATGTGACGCTGGGGGCATTACCCCTTAACTCCTCCCCAGGACGATGATGAGACGCTGGGGGCATTAACCCTTAACCCCTCCCCAGGACGAAGATGTGACGCTGGGGGCATTACCCCTTAACCCATCCCTCAGGACGATGATGTGACGCTGGGGGCATTATCTCCTTAACCCCTCCCCCTTAACACTCTCTCCAGGACGATGATGTGACGCTGGGGACATTACCCCTTAACTCCTCCCCAGGACGATGATGTGACGCTGGGGGCATTACCCCTTAACTCCTCCCCAGGACGATGATGTGACGCTGGGGTATTACCCCTTAACCCCTCCCCAGGACGATGATGAGACGCTGGGGGCATTACCCCTTAACCCCTCCCCAGGACGATGATGTGACGCTGGGGGCAGAGATATTCACAACACCTGTGATACAACACCAGTGATACAACACCAGTGATACAACACAAGTGATACAACACCTGTGATACAACACTTGTTATTCTCACAACACCTGTGATACAACACCTGTTATACTCACAACACCTGTTATACTCACAACACCAATGATACAACACCAGTGATACAACACCAGTGATACAACACCAGTGATACAACACAAGTGATACAACACCAGTGATACAACACCAGTGATACAACACAAGTGATACAACACAAGTGATACAACACCTGTGATACAACACAAGTGATACAACACAAGTTAGTTACCATTTTGTCCTAGGCACATGTCGATTTGACACTAGGCCTGTTGTATGTATGTGTGTGAGTGTGTGTGTGTGTAAGGAAACACTTCGAAATGTTTCCGCTCCGTCGGGAATAGAACCCGGGCCCTCCGTGCGTTAAGCGAGAGCTTTACCACTAGGCCACCAGTGATACAACACCTGTGATACATCTGTTATACTCACAACACCAGTGATGCAACACTTGTTATTCTCACAACACCTGTGATACAACACCAGAGATACAACACCTGTGATAAAACACCAGTGATACAACACCTGTGATGCAACACCTGTGATAAAACACCTGGTCTCCAGGTATCACAGCTGCTCCTGATTATCACAAACAAGATATCGGAGAGACAGTGTTAAGATATCACCTTGACAACACACCGTCCAACAGTGTTGCCAACACACCATCAGGCAGCATTACAGTGTTGCCAACACACCATCAGGCAGCATTACAGTGTTGCCAACACACCATCAGGCAGCATTACAGTGTTGCCAACACACCATCAGGCAGCATTACAGTGTTGCCAACACACCATCAGGCAGCATTACAGTGTTGCCAACACACCATCAGTCAGTATTACAGTGTTGCCAACACACAATCAGTCAGTATTACAGTGTTGCCAACACACCATCAGGCAGCATTACAGTGTTGCCAACACACCATCAGTCAGTATTACAGTGTTGCCAACACACCATCAGGCAGCATTACAGTGTTGACAACACACGATCAGTCAGTATTACAGTGGTGTTGCCAACACACCATCAGGCAGCATTACAGTGTTGACAACACACCATCAGTCAGTATTACAGTGTTGCCAACACACCATCAGGCAGCATTACAGTGTTGCCAACACATCATAAAACAGTAAACAATGTAAATAAAAGAAACTTTTTAATTTAGTTTTCAAAATTAATAATGAAGGAATTGTGACATCAATATTGACCGTCATACATCAATACTGACCCTGATACATCAATATTGACCGTCATACATCAATACTGACCCTGATACATCAATATTGACCGTCATACATCAATACTGACCCTGATACATCAATATTGACCGTCATACATCAATACTGACCCTGATACATCAATACTGACCCTGATACATCCATACTGACCCTGATACATCAATATTGACCGTCATACATCCATACTGACCCTGATACATCAATACTGACCCTGATACATCAATATTGACCGTCATACATCAATACTGACCCTGATACATCAATACTGACCGTCATACATCAATACTGACCCTGATACATCAATACTGACCGTCATACATCAATACTGACCCTGATACATCAATACTGACCGTCATACATCAATACTGACCCTGATACATCAATATTGACCGTCATACATCATACTGACCCTGATACATCAATACTGACCGTCATACATCAATACTGACCCTGATACATCAATATTGACCCTGATACATCAATACTGACCCTGATACATCAATACTGACCCTGATACATCAATACTGACGCTGATACATCAATATTGACCGTCATACATCAATACTGACCCTGATACATCAATATTGACCGTCATACATCAATACTGACCCTGATACATCAATATTGACCGTCATACATCAATACTGACCCTGATACATCAATACTGACCCTGATACATCAATATTGACTGTCGTACATCAATACTGACCCTGATACATCAATATTGACAGTCATACATCAATACTGACCCTGATACAACAATATTGACAGTAATACATCAATACTGACCCTGATACATCAATATTGACTCTGATACATCACTGCAGACTCTGATACATCAATATTGACTCTGATACATCAATACTGACCCTGATACATCAATATTGACGTAATACATCAATACTGACCCTGATACATCAATATTGACCGTCATACATCAATACTGACCCTGATACATCAATATTGACTCTGATACATCAATACTGATCTGATACATCAATGTTGACTGTGATACATCAATACTGAACCAATACATCAATGTTGAGTTTGATGCATCAGTCTGGAGTTGATGTATTAACTTAATATTTATCACAGTGGGTCCTGAGGGAAGTTTTTGTGAGTATAGTTAACATTTGTGGTGGCAACACTGTGGTAGTGGTACTAACACTGTGGTGATGGTGGCAATACTGCGGTGGTGGTGGAAGGTGCTAACACTGTGGTGATGGTGGCAATACTGCGGTGGTGGTGGAAGGTGCTAACACTGTGGTGATGGTGGCAATACTGCGGTGGTGGTGGAAGGTGCTAACACTGTGGTGATGGTGGCAACACTGCGGTGGTGGTGGAAACACTGTGGTAGTGGTGCTAACACTGTGATAATGGTGTCAACACTGCGGTGGTAGTGGCAACACTGTGGTGGTGGTGATGGCGACACTGTGGTGGTGGTGGCAACACTGTGGTGGTGGTGGTGGTGGTGGCAACACTGTGGGGGTGGGGGTGGCAACACTGTGGTGGTGGTGGTGGCAACACTGTGGTGGTGGTGGTGGTGGCAACACTGTGGTGGTGGTGGCAACACTGTGGTGGTGGTGGCAACACTGTGGTGGTGGTGGCAACACTGTGGTGGTGGTGGCAACACTGTGGTGGTGGTGGTGGTGGCAACACTGTGGTGGTGGTTGCACCACTGTGGTGGTGGTTGCAACACTGTGGTGGTGGTAGCAACACTGTGGTGGTGGTAGCAACACTGTGGTGGTGGTAGCAACACTGTGGTGGTGGTAGCAACACTGTGGTGCTGGTGGTGGTGGTGGCAACACTGTGGTGCTGGTGGTGGTGGTGGCAACACTGGTGCTGGTGGTGGTGATGATGGTGGTGGCAACACTGTGGTGCTGGTGGTTGTAACACTGTGGTGCTGGTGGTGGTAACAGTGTGGTGCTGGTGGTGGTGGTGGCAACACTGTGGTGCTGGTGGTGGTGGCAACACTGTGGTGCTGGTGGTGGCAACACTGTGGTGCTGGTGGTGGTGGCAACACTGTGGTGCTGGTGGTGGTGGCAACACTGTGGTGCTGGTGGCAACACTGGTGCTGGTGGTGCTGGTGGTGGCAACACTGTGGTGCTGGTGGTGGTGGCAACACTGTGGTGCTGGTGGTGGTGGTGGCAACACTGTGGTGCTGGTGGCAACACTGGTGCTGGTGGTGATGGTGGTGGCAACACTGTGGTTTCACATCATTTCATTTGCAGTTAAGAAATATTAATATAATATTAAGCTTAATTAATATTTTTCCCACAGCAGAAATATTAAACAATCATCGGACATAAACACTAAAAATGGCAACACAATTTTATGTTCTACAAATTAAATTTTATTTCAACAACTGACGAGTTTGGCGAAATTTAAAGTTAAAATGAAGCATTTAGCCAAGTATGGTGATACCACCACTGGTGGTGTTAGTATTGTGTCAATATCACCACTGGTGGTGTTAGTATTGTGTTAATACCACCACTGGTGGTGTTAGTATTGTGTCAATATTACCACTGGTGGTGTTAGTATTGTGTCAATATTACCACTGGTGGTGTTAGTATTGTGTTAATACCACCGCTGGTGGTGTTAGTATTGTGTTAATACCACCACTGGTGGTGTTAGTATTGTGTCAATATCACCACTGGTGGTGTTAGTATTGTGTTAATACCACCACTGGTGGTGTTAGTATTGTGTTAATACCACCACTAGTGATAGTATACCACTGGTGGTGTTAGTATTGTGTTAATATCACCACTAGTGATAGTATGATACCACTGGTGTTAGTATTGTGTTAATATCACCACTGGTGATAGTATACCACTGGTGGTGTTAGTATTGTGTTAATATCACCACTGGTGATAGTATGATACCACTGGTGGTGTTAGTATTGTGTTAATATCACCACTGGTGATAGTATGATACCACTGGTGGTGTTAGTATTGTGTTAATATCACCACTAGTGATAATATGATACCACTGGTGGTGTTAGTATTGTGTTAATATCACCACTGGTGATAGTATACCACTGGTGGTGTTAGTATTGTGTTAATATCACCTCTAGTGATAGTATGATACCACTGGTGGTGTTAGTATTGTGTTAATATCACCTCTAGTGATAGTATGATACCACTGGTGGTGTTAGTATTGTGTTAATATCACCTCTAGTGATAGTATGATACCACTGGTGGTGTTAGTATTGTGTTAATATCACCTCTAGTGATAGTATGATACCACTGGTGGTGTTAGTATTGTGTTAATATCACCTCTAGTGATAGTATGATCCCTGGTGGTGTTAGTATTGTGTTAATATCACCTCTAGTGATAGTATGATACCACTGGTGGTGTTAGTATTGTGTTAATATCACCTCTAGTGATAGTATGATACCACTGGTGGTGTTAGTATTGTGTTAATATCCCTCTAGTGATAGTATGATACCACTGGTGGTGTTAGTATTGTGTTAATATCACCTCTAGTGATAGTATGATCCACTGGTGGTGTTAGTATTGTGTTAATATCACCTCTAGTGATAGTATGATACCTCTGGTGGTGTTAGTATTGTGTTAATATCACCTCTAGTGATAGTATGATACCCTGGTGGTGTTAGTATTGTGTTAATATCACCTCTAGTGATAGTATGATACCACTGGTGGTGTTAGTATTGTGTTAATATCCCTCTAGTGATAGTATGATACCTCTGGTGGTGTTAGTATTGTGTTAATATCACCTCTAGTGATAGTATGATACCACTGGTGGTGTTAGTATTGTGTTAATATCACCTCTAGTGATAGTATGATACCACTGGTGGTGTTAGTATTGTGTTAATATCACCTCTAGTGATAGTATGATACCACTGGTGGTGTTAGTATTGTGTTAATATCCCCTCTAGTGATAGTATGATACCACTGGTGGTGTTAGTATTGTGTTAATATCCCTCTAGTGATAGTATGATACCACTGGTGGTGTTAGTATTGTGTTAATATCCCTCTAGTGATAGTATGATACCACTGGTGGTGTTAGTATTGTGTTAATATCCCCTCTAGTGATAGTATGATACCACTGGTGGTGTTAGTATTGTGTTAATATCCCCTCTAGTGATAGTATGATACCACTGGTGGTGTTAGTATTGTGTTAATATCACCTCTAGTGATAGTATGATACCACTGGTGGTGTTAGTATTGTGTTAATATCCCCTCTAGTGATAGTATGATACCACTGGTGGTGTTAGTATTGTGTTAATATCCCCTCTAGTGATAGTATGATACCACTGGTGGTGTTAGTATTGTGTTAATATCACCTCTAGTGATAGTATGATACCACTGGTGGTGTTAGTATTGTGTTAATATCACCTCTAGTGATAGTATGATACCACTGGTGGTGTTAGTATTGTGTTAATATCCCCTCTAGTGATAGTATGATACCACTGGTGGTATGATGCCACATATTACATATACCCACTCAAGACATTCCTTGCATGGGACATCCAACATATAAATTAGCAAAGCAGAGTTATTAATTAGTTTGCAGACTTCACAACAGTTCTTGAAAACCAGATTTATATTAAGTTTTGAGAGTTTGCGAAACATTTGCAAGATTTCATTAAATGGTAGAAATATTTTTTTGAAAATGCTTTTTTCGTTCCCGAGTTAATACAACATTTAAAAAAAAATATTCACAATCTTGGAACACCATCATGTAGCAGACACCTCGTAAATTTTGCCTATTTCATCAATATATTCAGATCTTCAGGCTCGTTATTCAGGGTGGAAGCTGCACACATCAACACACATACATAGGTTGGTAGGTGTCCTACTCATGTTAAGTATGAGCCAGCTCTTAAAGCCATGAATGTTGTGTGTTCAGAATGAGCACGAGTACCTACTTACCTTCCTGTCCCATTCCATTGGTGAACCTAATGTGTAGCAAGTGTCAGCTGTGGCAGATGCTGCTGAGGCATAAAACATGGACATACTATTTTAACATGTCCTACTAGAGCACAGCTCTAGTAGGACAAAGACTGACTTTTAATCTAGCAGGACAAGAATTAGCTCTACTCTAGCAGTACGAGACTAGGCTCTACTCTAGCAGGACGAGACTACACTGCTCTAACACGACGAGACTAGGCTCTGCTCTAACACGACGAGACTAGGCTCTGCTCTAGCAGAAAGGGACTAGGCTCTGTTCTAACACGACGAGACTAGGCTCTGCTCTAACACGACGAGACTAGGCTCTGCTCTAACACGACGAGACTAGGCTCTGCTCTAGCAGAAAGGGACTAGGATCTGCTCTAACACGACGAGACTAGGCTCTGCTCTAACACGACGAGACTAGGCTCTGCTCTAGCAGAAAGGGACTAGGCTCTGCTCTAGCAGAAAGGGACTAGACTCTGTTCTAACACGACGAGACTAGGCTTTGCTCTAACACGACGAGACTAGGCTTTGCTCTAACACGACGAGACTAGGCTCTGCTCTAACACGACGAGACTAGGCTCTGCTCTAACACGACGAGACTAGGCTCTGCTCTAGCAGAAAGGGACTAGGCTCTGTTCTAACACGACGAGACTAGGCTCTGCTCTAACACGACGAGACTAGGCTCTGCTCTAACACAAGGAGACTAGGCTCTGCTCTAACACGACGAGACTAGGCTCTGCTCTAGCAGAAAGGGACTAGGCTCTGTTCTAACACGACGAGACTAGGCTCTGCTCTAGCAGAAAGGGACTAGGCTCTGTTCTAACACGACGAGACTAGGCTCTGCTCTAACACGACGAGACTAGGTTCTGCTCTAGCAGAAAGGGACTAGGCTCTGTTCTAAAACGACGAGACTAGGCTTTGCTCTAGCAGAAAGGGACTAGGCTCTGTTCTAACACGACGAGACTAGGCTTTGCTCTAGCAGAAAGGAACTAGGCTCTGTTCTAACACGACGAGACTAGGCTCTGCTCTAACACGACGAGACTAGGCTCTGCTCTAACACGACGAGACTAGGCTCTGCTCTAACACGACGAGACTAGGCTCTGTTCTAACACGACGAGACTAGGCTCTGTTCTAACACGACGAGACTAGGCTGTGCTCTAGCAGAAAGGGACTAGGATCTGCTCTAACACGACGAGACTAGGCTCTGCTCTAACACGACGAGACTAGGCTCTGTTCTAACACGACGAGACTAGGATCTGCTCTAACACGACGAGACTAGGCTGTGCTCTAGCAGAAAGGACTAGGATCTGCTCTAACACGACGAGACTAGGCTCTGCTCTAACACGACGAGACTAGGCTCTGTTCCGCTAACACGACGAGACTAGGCTCTGCTCTAACACGACGAGACTAGGCTCTGCTCTAACACGACGAGACTAGGTCTGCTCTAACACGAAGGACTAGGCTCTGTCTAACACGAAGGACTAGGCTCTGCTCTAACACGACGAGACTAGGCTTTGCTCTAACACGACGAGACTAGGCTCTGCTCTAACACGACGAGACTAGGCTCTGCTCTAACACGACGAGACTAGGCTCTGCTCTAACACGACGAGACTAGGCTGTGCTCTAACACGACGAGACTAGGCTCTGCTCTAACACGACGAGACTAGGCTCTGCTCTAACACGACGAGACTAGGCTCTGCTCTAACACGACGAGACTAGGCTCTGCTCTAACACGACGAGACTAGGCTCTGCTCTAACACGACGAGACTAGGCTGTGCTCTAACACGACGAGACTAGGCTGTGCTCTAACACGACGAGACTAGGCTGTGCTCTAACACGACGAGACTAGGCTCTGCTCTAACACGACGAGACTAGGCTCTGCTCTAACACGACGAGACTAGGCTCTGCTCTAACAGAGCATGACTGAGCTGTCTAGGAAGAAAAAAGAAGATAGTGTTTCTCGTCACTACGATGATTCTGTGCATTATTGTCCACTGCTTCTTTACTCATATTTCCCTATGATTATTGTTTATCTTCCCGTCTCCTTATCTTACTTCACTAACCTCCCTCTTTCATTCGCCATATGACTTTCTGTTTGTGATGCTAAGACAGAACTGATGGTATACACTGAGTGTGATATACGGAACTCTTCTGTTTCACCCTCATCGTCGGAGTTCTTGTGTGCGCATTTTCACATTTTTCCTATTGTGCCACACGATAAATCTGTTGCCTTGCTTACACCAGGTGACACTTGCAACACCAGGTGACACTTGCAACACCAGGTGACACTTGCAACACCAGGTGACACTTGCAACACCAGGTGACACTTGCAACACCAGGTGACACTTGCAACACCAGGTGACACTTGCAACACCAGGTGACACTTGCAACACCAGGTGACACTTGCAACACCAGCTGACACTTGCAACACCAGGTGACACTTGCAACACCAGCTGACACTTGCAACACCAGCTGACACTTGCAACACCAGGTGACACTTGCAACACCAGGTGACACTTGCAACACCAGCTGACACTTGCAACACCAGCTGACACTTGCAACACCAGCTGACACTTGCAACACCAGGTGACACTTGCAACACCAGGTGACACTTGCAACACCAGGTGACACTTGCAACACCAGGTGACACTTGCAACACCAGCTGACACTTGCAGTCTGCTGCCACCTTTACGCTAGCCTGAGGCAGAAACTCCTCTCTGCCACTCTTGCATGTGAGTGTGAATTTTAAAGTCTACAATCGTGTTCACCGTGTTACCCAGATCAGAGGTCACCGTGTCATCCAGGTCACAGGTCACCTCTCTCAAAATTAACTCTACGACTCGAAGTTTGAAGGAAGAACTAAGAAATAAATCTTTCTACGTTCTACAGTATGAAATAAATGATTTCATGGAATTGTACAGAAACATAAATAGGACACACAGCAAAAGCCAATGTATTATGAAGGCGGCTCTTCGAAGGTAATGTATAGGATAGCATCGATGTAAGAGAAGATTTATGAAAGATGATTCGTCTAAGACGACTTATTGGAGATGATCCATTTAAAAGAACTTATAGTAGAGAATATGCCAAGGATACCTCAAAGATGCTTCTGGGGGTCAGCGCCCCCTTGACCCGGTCCCAGACCAAGCCGCCTGGTGGATCAAGGCCTGATCAACCAGGCTTTTACTGCTGGCTGCACACAGTCTAACGTACCAACCACAGCTTGGCTGGTGGGAAACTGATTTGTAGAAGTTGTCCAGTGCCGGAGGTTTTTTGGTAATATCCCGTATATATAGAGGAAGGGCGTTGAAGAGTCGGAGACCTCTGACACTTTACGAGTTATCTCTTAGTATACTCGTCGTGCTCCTGCTTTCTATTGTAGGTACTTTTCACCATCTGCCAAGTATCTTGCTTTCACACAAGTGATTCTGGTGTGCAGGTTTGGGACGAATCCCTCTAGGAGTTTCCATGTGTAAATTGTGTAGTTTCTCGCCTGTGTTCCAGTGAGCACAGTCGGTGTTCCAGTGAGCACAGTCGGTGTTCCAGTGAGCACAGTCGGTGTTCCAGTGAGCACAGTCGGTGTTCCAGTGAGCACAGTCGGTGTTCCAGTGAGCACAGTCGGTGTTCCAGTGAGCACAGTCGGTGTTCCAGTGAGCACAGTCGGTGTTCCAGTGAGCACAGTCGGTGTTCCAGTGAGCACAGTCGGTGTTCCAGTGAGCACAGTCGGTGTTCCAGTGAGCACAGTCGGTGTTCCAGTGAGCACAGTCGGTGTTCCAGTGAGCACAGTCGGTGTTCCAGTGAGCACAGTCGGTGTTCAGTGAGCACAGTCGGTGTTATGAGCACAGTCGGTGTTCCAGTGAGCACAGTCGAGTGTTCAGTGAGCAGTCGGTGTTCCAGTGAGCACAGTCGGTGTTCCAGTGAGCACAGTCCAACATATTTCAGGCGTTTCCAGCAGTTTAGATTTTTGAGTGTATACGAGAAGTGAAAGTTCTCTGTACATTTTCCAGTTCAGAAATTTCACCTGCCTTGAATGGAGTTGTTAATATACAGCAGTATTCCAGACTGGAGTAAACAAGTGACTTGAAGAGTATCACTGTCTCAGCATCCCTTGTCTTGAAAGTTCTGGTTGTCCAGCCTCACTGTCTCAGCATCCCTTGTCTTGAAAGTTCTGGTTGTCCAGCCTCACTGTCTCAGCATCCCTTGTCTTGAAAGTTCTGGTTGTCCAGCGTCATGTTCCTTGCTGTAGCAACACCAACATTGTTGTGATCCTTGAATGCTCATGAAACTTCACCCTACTGAATGATCTGAGTTCGTCCTGTACTCATTTACATTCTTTATTTCCTCCATTCTTCCACAGAAGAGCAACTGCAACTTGTCCTCATTGAACATAATATTGTTGTCTGAGGTCCACTGGAGGACTTGATTTTATCCCGTGTCTTCGACTGGTAGGATTAGCAAAGAATGTTACGGTGCCATGATTTGTCTTTGTCTATGTCAGATAATAGAATAAAAAACATAAGCGAGGTTAGTACCGTGCCTTGAGGAACAGACTTTTCACTGCATGCATCACCTTAATGACTGGTAATATCCTCTGTGCTCTCCGCCCAAACAATTCACTATCCTACAGTGAAATTCTTCACTGTCAGGAAGATTACAAGCAAGTTCTTGAGGTGCATGAGGTAAGAAGAATAAGAGGCAGGCATTATGATCAGCTGTAGCTGCAGAGTGCCAAAGGGAGCCATAATGTTGCCTTGGCAGCTACAACAGTCCTGGAGCGAATAAGCGACCCAGGGTCAATAGTAAGTGGAGTAGGAGGAGACTAGTAGAGGATCTAGCAGCGGAGGGAATTAAGAGGAGAGAGTGTCATTACGAAGCTGTGTTTCAGCCTCTGACTTGGCTGGTATTGACTGTGATACCTGGGAACGCTGGCTGATGGTGCAGCTGCTTCTTGTGTTAGTGTTGCTTTTGTTTGTAGTGTTGGTGCAGCGGTTTTTTGTGTTGCTGCTGTTTCTTGTGTTGGTTCATTTGTTGATGCAGCTGTTTCTTGTGTTGATGCAGCTGTTTCTTGTGTTGATGCAGCTGTTTCTTGTGTTGATGCAGCTGTTTCTTGTGTTGATGCAGCTGTTTCTTGTGTTGATGCAGCTGTTTCTTGGTTTCTTGTGTTGATGCAGCTGTTTCTTGTGTTGATGCAGCTGTTTCTTGTGTTGATGCAGCTGTTTCTTGTGTTGATGCAGCTGTTTCTTGTGTTGATGCAGCTGTTTCTTGTGTTGATGCAGCTGATTCTTGTGTTGATGCAGCTGTTGGTTCTACTGGTGGTGCCGCTGCTTCATGTGTTGATGCTGCTTTTTCTGGTGTTTAAACTGTAAACTGACAGGAAGAGGCAGCAGTTGTAAACTGAAAGGAAGAGGCAGCAGTTGTAAACTGAAAGGAAGAGGCAGCAGTTGTAAACTGACAGGAAGAGGCAGCAGTTGTAAACTGAAAGGAAGAGGCAGCAGCTGTAAACTGACAGGAAGAGGCAGCAGTTGTAAACTGACAGGAAGAGGCAGCAGTTGTAAACTGAAAGGAAGAGGCAGCAGCTGTAAACTGACAGGAAGAGGCAGCAGTTGTAAACTGACAGGAAGAGGCAGCAACTGTAAACTGACAGGAAGAGGCAGCAGCTGTAAACTGACAGGAAGAGGCAGCAGCTGTAAACTGACAGGAAGAGGCAGCAGCTGTAAACTGACAGGAAGAGGCAGCAGCTGTAAACTGACAGGAAGAGGCAGCAGTTGTAAACTGACAGGAAGAGGCAGCAGTTGTAAACTGACAGGAAGAGGCAGCAGTTGTAAACTGACAGGAAGAGGCAGCAGCTGTAAACTGACAGGAAGAGGCAGCAGCTGTAAACTGACAGGAAGAGGCAGCAGTTGTAAACTGACAGGAAGAGGCAGCAACTGTAAACTGACAGGAAGAGGCAGCAGCTGTAAACTGACAGGAAGAGGCAGCAGTTGTAAACTGACAGGAAGAGGCAGCAGCTGTAAACTGACAGGAAGAGGCAGCAGCTGTAAACTGACAGGAAGAGGCAGCAGTTGTAAACTGACAGGAAGAGGCAGCAGCTGTAAACTGACAGGAAGAGGCAGCAGCTGTAAACTGACAGGAAGAGGCAGCAGTTGTAAACTGACAGGAAGAGGCAGCAGTTGTAAACTGACAGGAAGAGGCAGCAGTTGTAAACTGACAGGAAGAGGCAGCAGCTGTAAACTGACAGGAAGAGGCAGCAGTTGTAAACTGACAGGAAGAGGCAGCAGGAATAGAAGCACAGTGTAAACTGACAGGAAAGGCGGTGAAACTGACAGGAAGAGGCAGCAGTTGTAACTGACAGGAAGAGGCAGCAGCTGTAACTGACAGGAAGAGGCAGCAGTTAAACTGACAGGAAGAGGCACAGTTAAACTGACAGGAAGAGGCAGCAGCTTAACTGAAGGAAAGGCAGCAGTTAAACTGACAGGAAGAGGCAGCATGTAAACTGACAGGAAGAGGCAGAGTAAACTGAAGGAAGAGGCAGAGTGTAACTGACAGGAAGAGCAGAGTGAAACTGACAGGAAGAGGCAGCAGTAAACTGACAGGAAGAGGCAGCAGTGTAAACTGACAGGAAGAGGCAGCAGCTGTAAACTGACAGGAAGAGGCAGTTGTAAACTGACAGGAAGAGGCAGCAGTGAAACTGAAGGAAGAGGCAGCAGTGTAAACTGAAGGAAGAGGCAGCAGTGTAAACTGACAGGAAGAGGCAGAGTGTAAACTGACAGGAAGAGGCAGATGTAAACTGACAGGAAGAGGCAGCATGTAAACTGACGGAAGAGGCAGCTGTAAACTGACAGGAAGAGGCAGCAGTTGTAAACTGACAGGAAGAGGCAGCAGCTGTAAACTGACAGGAAGAGGCAGCAGTTGTAAACTGACAGGAAGAGGCAGCAGCTGTAAACTGACAGGAAGAGGCAGCTGTAAACTGACAGGAAGAGGCAGCAGTTGTAAACTGACAGGAAGAGGCAGCAGTGTAAACTGACAGGAAGAGGCAGCAGTTGTAAACTGACAGGAAGAGGCAGCAGTGTAAACTGACAGGAAGAGGCAGCAGTGTAAACTGACAGGAAGAGGCAGCAGCTGTAAACTGACAGGAAGAGGCAGAGTTGTAAACTGACAGGAAGAGGCAGCAGTGTAAACTGACAGGAAGAGGCAGCAGCTGTAAACTGACAGGAAGAGGCAGCAGTTGTAAACTGACAGGAAGAGGCAGCAGTGTAAACTGACAGGAAGAGGCAGCAGTTGTAAACTGACAGGAAGAGGCAGAGTTGTAAACTGACAGGAAGAGGCAGCACTGTAAACTGACAGGAAGAGGCAGCAGCTGTAAACTGACAGGAAGAGGCAGCAGCTGTAAACTGACAGGAAGAGGCAGTAGTTGTAAACTGACAGGAAGAGGCAGCAGTTGTAAACTGACAGGAAGAGGCAGCAGTGTAAACTGACAGGAAGAGGCAGCAGTGTAAACTGACAGGAAGAGGCAGCAGCTGTAAACTGACAGGAAGAGGCAGCAGTGTAAACTGACAGGAAGAGGCAGTAGTTGTAAACTGACAGGAAGAGGCAGCAGTGTAAACTGACAGGAAGAGGCAGCTAAACTGACAGAAGAGCACAGTTGTAAACTGACAGGAAGAGCAGCAGTGTAAACTGACAGGAAGAGGCAGGTGTAAACTGACAGGAAGAGGCAGAGTGTAACTGACAGGAAGAGGCAGGTTGTAAACTGACAGGAAGAGGCAGCAGTTGTAAACTGACAGGAGAGACAGCTGCTGGAGGCAGTAGTTAAACTGACAGGAAGAGACATGCTGTGAACTGACAGGAAGAGTACTAACTGCTGGTGTACTACAGGATGCAGTAAACTGACATGAGCAGCATGTAAACTACAGGAAGACACAGCGGTGTAACTACAGGATGATAGACACGCGTGTTACTACAGGAATGAGGTAACAGCTTGAAACGGATGATACAGTGGTGTTACTACCAGAGATGATAACACGCTGGTTTACTACCCGGATGATAACACTGCTGGTACTACCAGGATGATAACACTGCTGGTGTACTACCAGGATGATAACACTGCGGTGTGTACTACCAGGATGATAACACTGCTGGAAGTAGGTTACTACAGTACAGGACACCAGTGATAACACTGCGGTGTACTACCAGGGATAGCATGCTGTAACACTGCTGGTGTTACTACCAGATGATAACACTGCTGGTGTGACTACCAGGATGATAACACTGCTGGTGTTACTACCAGGATGATAACACTGCTGGTGTTACTACCAGGATGATAACACTGCTGGTGTTACTACCAGGATGATAACACTGCTGGTGTTACTACCAGGATGATAACACTGCTGGTGAGACTACCAGGATGATAACACCTGTACTACAGGATATGCTGTGACTACCAGGATGATAACACTGCTGGTGTTACTACCAGGATGATAACACTGCTGGTGTTACTACCAGGATGATAACACAGCTGGTGTTACTACCAGGATGATAACACTGCTGGTGTTACTACCAGGATGATAACACTGCTGGTGAGACTACCAGGATGATAACACTGCCGGTGTTACTACCAGGATGATAACACTGCTGGTGTTACTACCAGGATGATAACACTGCTGGTGTTACTACCAGGATGATAACACTGCTGGTGTTACTACCAGGATGATAACACTGCTGGTGTTACTACCAGGATGATAACACTGCTGGTGTTACTACCAGGATGATAACACTGCTGGTGTTACTACCAGGATGATAACACTGCTGGTGTTACTACCAGGATGATAACACTGCTGGTGTGACTACCAGGATGATAACACTGCTGGTGTGACTACCAGGATGATAACACTGCTGGTGTTACTACCAGGATGATAACACTGCTGGTGTTACTACCAGGATGATAACACTGCTGGTGTTACTACCAGGATGATAACACTGCTGGTGTTACTACCAGGATGATAACACTGCTGGTGTTACTACCAGGATGATAACACTGCTGACTACCATGGTAGACTGCATTTGCAGTATACACTCTCACTCACTCTCATCACACTCTACTCTCACTCCACTCCACACTCTCACACTCCACTCCACTCCCTCATCACTCACTCTCACACACTCACTCCACTCCTCCACCTCTCACTCACTCCTCACACCTCACTCACTCCTCTCACTCACTCTCACACTACTCACTCACACTCACTCACTCACTCACACTCACTCCATCACTCACTCCACTCACTCCATCTCACTCACTCACACTCTCACTCACTCACTCTCTCACTTACTCACTCTGTCACTGACTCACACACACTCACTCTGTCACTGACTCACACACACTCACTCACTCACACTCACTCACACTCTCACTCACTCTCACACTCACTGACTCACACTCTCACACACTCACTGACTCACACTCTCACTCACTCACACTCTCACTCACTCACACTCTCACTCACTCACTCACTCACTCACACTCTCACTCACACAATCACTCACACACTTACTCTCACTCACTCTCTCACACTCACACTCACTGACTCACACACTCTCACTCGCTCACTCACACTCTCAATCACTCACACTCTCTCTCTCACACTCTCACTCTCACACACTCACTGGCTCACACTCTCACACACTCACTGACTTACACTCTCACTCTCACTCTCACACACTCACTGGCTCACACTCTCACACACTCACTGACTCACACTCTCACTCACTCACTGACTCACACTCTCTCACACTCTCACTCACTCACACACTCACTGACTCCCACTCTCACTCACTCACACACTCACTCACGCACACACTCACACTCACTCTCTCACTCACTGACTCACACTCTCACTCACACACTCACTGACTCCCACTCTCACTCACACACTCACTCACGCACTCACACACTCACGCACACACTCACACTCACTCACTCACACTCACACTCCCACTCTCACTCACACACTCACTCACGCACTCACACACTCACTCACGCACACACTCTCACTGACTCACACACTCACACTGCTTGTGTGTATAACTACACCAATATCGCAGACTTTTCGGTGGAATAAAGTTCAGAACAGAAAAGGGGTGGAATTACTGTTGTATTTATCATGTATATTATTCACAAAGTCATCAGTATCAAATAGCATGAATGAATAACATGAATAATTTACTACTGTAAGTGAAGCACTATGTATACTGACTTATAATACTGTTACACTGACCTATAACACTGTTACACTGAACTGTAATACTGTTACACTGACCTATAACACTGTACTATAACACTGTTACACTGACCTATAACACTACTATAACACTGTTACACTGACCTATAACACTACTATACCACTGTTACACTGAACTATAATACTGTTACACTGCCCTATAACCCTGTTACACTGAACTATAATACTGTTACACTGACCTATAACACTGTTTCACTGACCTATAATACTGTTACACTGACCTATAACACTGTTACACTGACCTATAATACTGCTACACTGAACTATAATACTGTTACACTGACCTATAACACTGTTACACTGACCTATAATACTGCTACAATGAACTATAATACTACTAAATTGAGTTAAAACACTATTCCACTCACACTGATGTATAACCCTCTCCCACATTGATATAACTTCCCCTTCCCCAACAATGACCTACCTATAACCTCCTCCATACGCTCCCCTCTCTGATCTATAATCTCCACCTACACTGACCTATAACCTCCACCACACTGACCTATAACCTCCACCACACTGACCTATAACCTCCACCACACTGACCTATAACCTCCACCACACTGACCTATATCCTCCACCACACTGACCTATATCCTCCACCACACTGACCTATAACCTCCACCACACTGACCTATAACCTCCACCACACTGACCTATAACCTCCACCACACTGAAAACCCCACACAGCCTCCCACCACACTGACCTATAACCTCCACCACACTGACCTATAACCTCCACCACACTGACCTATAACCTCCACCACACTGACCTATAACCTCCACCACACTGACCTATAACCTCCACCACACTGACCTATAACCTCCACCACACTGACCTATAACCTCCACCACACTGACCTATTACCTCCACCACACTGACATATAACCTCCACCACACTGACCTATAACCTCCACCACACTGACCTATAACCTCCACCACACTGACCTATAACCTCCACCACACTGACGCATAACATAGTGATCCTATTAACTAGTTCTCTGCTAAAACTATCTATCCTACTTGTACCCTTCACAGTGGCCGTCTTGTTGAGGCTTCCCTTATATACAAGTTTCCTTGTATGAATCTTAGTCGTGGCTTTGTCTCAGTAGATGTCTTCCTTTCTTATTACGTTGTCAAGTGCTTTACAACACTCGTCACTTAACCTCATCCTTTCTTCTTCTCTCTCTACCTCTTCACCTCTCCTATTTTTTCCTGTTATTTGTTTTCCCTTTCTGTCTAAGTGTTTTGTCCTTCAGATTTTTCCCCTGTGTTTTTGGTGCTACCACTTCTGCTATTACTATTGCTACTACCACTTTTGCTATTACTATTGCTACTACCACTTTTTCTGCTTCCCTTCACCCTTCACCCCCTTTTCTATCTCTTGTCTCACTAAACTATTTTCCCTACTTTCTACTTGGACTAGTGTTTCCCCTACCTTCCTTACCACAACCACTGCTTCTTTTCCCTCCTCTCCTGGTCCCAAACTGTCCAGCTCGCCTATATTTATATACTGGCTCCTTTTCTTTTTTGTGTTAGTGTGACTTTGTAAATGGAACAAGTCGGACCGAAACGTCATCGCATGTACACTATATACACTATGTACAGATAGAATAGTAAGTGTACACGACGGTGACAGACGGCAAAGCAGAAGCCAGAGAGAGTGCACCGTGCTCAACCAGCAGGTAGGCAAGTCTGCCAAAGCTTACCACAAGTGAACCACGTTGCTTCAGCTCTGGCTGGCTTCCTTGTGATTGGTCAATGAACCAAGGTACTGATTTAACGACGAGTACCCTATTGATCATTAAATCCTTAGCACCCGGTTCGCTGGTTGGGAGGCAGCCTATATGGGAGTGTGACATAGGCCGAATAAATTACAACGTACTCTTTGCATGCCACAGGAGTCATAGGCAAATTTCCTGCTGCTGGGTCCGACAAGTACCCTCAAGTACTTGTACTCTTTGTGGGACCCAGAGTGCGCACGTCATTAGTATAAAATGGTTCACCACTACTGACATTATTTCTTTCTGCGTCCATCACCCTTAAATTTCTATGAGCGGTACTTTCACTGTTGATTTCAAGACAACCACCGGCAAAGGGGCTTCACAATAACCTGCAGACTGCCAATCATTCTCGCGCTCACAAGATCGTTAGCAAACGTCAATATGCATAATTTATCATCAACCAAATCCGCTCGTTTCCCCCAATTCCTTGGCCTTTATGATCGCCTCATTGATCATAAGGTCAGAAAGAATAAGGGAAAGATGATCACCTTGTTTTACTCCCTGCAATGAGGATATCCCCTGAGGTTTTTTCCAGACAGTGATAACAGTCTGGGCTTCACTATATCCCCACATTATAAGTGTCCTGACTGGCACTGGAATGCTTTCCCTCGACACGCATCAGCTAATAGTGTGATGCGACACACTATCTAAACAGGGGTCCAGCGCACCGGGTTTTACCCAGGAATGCGTCCTGTATCCTCAGGTTATCAACGCACCCGTCCACGGTAACAAATGCTTCCTTCCTCTTGTTGAAAGTGACGGCTCAGGAGATTGTCTACCAGAATCTAATGGGACAGCTAGAAAAAGACCGTAGAAGTGGTGACTAGTCTATACTCATTAGCCTCTGAAGGGTTGAGTATAAGTACTCTTCCATTAATCCGACAAGGTTCTACAACAATCCCGTGAACGTCCATACATTATAAGTCTTCTTGAGAACTCTGATCAGGATTACAGTCATCATCCGGTGAGTAATACCATTAATGCCCAGATGAGGATTTAGAACTCTAATAAGCACTCAGAACCTCTTTGAGTGTTCTCCGATTCCCCAATTATAACATAACAGTAAAGAACACCGCATGATAACAATAACAATTATTATTCATAATGATAATAATCACGTTAAAGATAAAAATGTTGGAAAACATTACAATAAAAAAAGTATTTGCAGCTGGCCGCTGCCTGGCCACTGCCTGGCCAGATCTTGGCCATTGCCTGGCTTCTGCCAGAAAGCTGTCTGGTTTCTGCCTGGCCACTGCCTGGCCAGATCTTGGCCACTGCCTGGCTTCTGCCTGGCCACTATGATAAATATTTAAAATATTTCACTACGCCTGACGCCCCGAAAATTCTCCCTGGTAATATTTCTGAATTTCATGAATTGTCCAGCGATACTGTTTACACTTGTGCTGCGTCACTGTTTACACTTGTGCTGCGTCACTGTTTACACTTGTGCTGCGTCACTGTTTACACTTGTGCTGCGTCACTGTTTACACTTGTGCTGCGTCACTGTTTACACTTGTGCTGCGTCACTGTTTACACTTGTGCTGCGTCACTGTTTACACTTGTGCTGCGTCACTGTTTACACTTGTGCTACGTCACTGTTTACACTTGTGCTGCGTCACTGTTTACACTTGTGCTGCGTCACTGTTTACACTTGTGCTGCGTCACTGTTTACACTATTGTGCTACGTCACTGTTTACACTTGTGCTGCGATACTGTTTACACTTGTGCTGCGTCACTGTTTACACTTGTGCTGCGTCACTGTTTACACTATTGTGCTACGTCACTGTTTACACTTGTGCTGCGATACTGTTTACACTTGTGCTGCGTCACTGTTTACACTTGTGCTGCGTCACTGTTTACACTTGTGCTGCGTCACTGTTTACACTTGTGCTGCGTCACTGTTTACACTATTGTGCTACGTCACTGTTTACACTTGTGCTGCGTCACTGTTTACACTTGTGCTGCGTCACTGTTTACACTTGTGCTGCGTCACTGTTTACACTATTGTGCTACGTCACTGTTTACACTTGTGCTGCGTCACTGTTTATACTACTGTGCTGCGTCACTGTTTACACTATTGTGCTACGTCACTGTTTACACTTGTGCTGCGTCACTGTTTACATTTGTGCTGCGTCACTGTTTATACTACTGTGCTACGTCACTGTTTACATTTGTGCTGCGTCACTGTTTACACTATTGTGCTACGTCACTGTTTACACTTGTGCTACGTCACTGTTTACACTTGTGCTGCGTCACTGCTTACACTTGTGCTGCGTCATTGTTTACTCTCGTGCTGCGTTACTGTTTATATTTCATTAGCTGATAACCCCTATATATGCGTCATATGTGTGTGTGTGTGTGTGTGTGTGATCAGTAGCGTAGAGCAGTGATATTATGGTTGTACAAGTGTGTGAGATCAGCAGTGTTATTATGGTTGTACCAGTGTGTGTGATCAGCAGTGTTATTATAGTTGTACCAGTGTGTGATCAGCAGTGTTATTATGGTTGTACAAGTGTGTGTGATCAGCAGTGTTATTATGGTTGTACCAGTGTGTGATCAGCAGTGTTATTATGGTTGTACCAGTGTGTGATCAGCAGTGTTGTTATGGTTGTACCAGTGTGTGTGATCAGCAGTGTTGTTATGGTTGTACCAGTGTGTGATCAGCAGTGTTGTTATGGTTGTACCAGTGTGTGTGATCAGCAGTGTTATTATGGTTGTACCAGTGTGTGTGATCAGCAGTGTTATTATGGTTGTACCAGTGTGTGATCAGCAGTGTTATTATGGTTGTACCAGTGTGTGTGATCAGCAGTGTTATTATAGTTGTACCAGTGTGTGATCAGCAGTGTTATTATGGTTGTAGCAGTGTGTGATCAGCAGTGTTATTATGGTTGTACCAGTGTGTGTGATCAGCAGTGTTATTATGGTTGTACCAGTGTGTGATCAGCAGTGTTGTTATGGTTGTACCAGTGTGTGTGATCAGCAGTGTTATTATAGTTGTACCAGTGTGTGATCAGCAGTGTTGTTATGGTTGTACCAGTGTGTGTGATCAGCAGTGTTGTTATGGTTGTACCAGTGTGTGATCAGCAGTGTTGTTATGGTTGTACCAGTGTGAGTGATCAGCAGTGTTATTATGGTTGTACCAGTGTGTGTGTGATCATCAGTGTTATTATGGTTGTACCAGTGTGTGATCAGCAGTGTTGTTATGGTTGTACCAGTGTGTGTGATCAGCAGTGTTATTATGGTTGTACCAGTGTGTGTGATCAGCAGTGATATTATGGTTGTACCAGTGTGTGTGATCAGTAGTGTTGTTATGGTTGTACCAGTATGTGTGATCAGCAGTGTTATTATAGTTGTACCAGTGTGTGTGATCAGCAGTGTTATTATGGTTGTACCAGTGTGTGATCAGCAGTGTTATTATGGTTGTACCAGTGTGTGTGATCAGCAGTGTTATTATGGTTGTACCAGTGTGTGTGATCAGCAGTGTTGTTATGGTTGTACCAGTGTGTGTGATCGGCAGTGATATTATGGTTGTACCAGTGTATGATCAGCAGTGTTGTTATGGTTGTACCAGTGTGTATGATCAGCAGTGTTGTTATGGTTGTACCAGTGCGTGTGATCAGCAGTGTTGTTATGGTTGTACCAGTGTGTGTGATCAGCAGTGTTATTGTTGTACCAGTGTGTATGATCAGCAGTGTTGTTATGGTTGTACCAGTGTGTGTGATCAGCAGTGTTGTTATGGTTGTACCAGTGTGTGATCAGCAGTGTTGTTATGGTTGTACCAGTGTGTGTGATCGGCAGTGATATTATGGTTGTACCAGTGAGTGATCAGCAGTGATATTAATGGTTGTACCAGTGTGTGTGATCAGCAGTGTTGTTATGGTTGTACCAGTGTGTATGATCAGCAAAGTTGTTATGGTTGTACCAGTGTGTATGATCAGCAGTGTTTTTATGGTTGTACCAGTGCGTGTGATCAGCAGTGTTGTTATGGTTGTACCAGTGTGTGAGATCAGCAGTGTTGTTATGGTTGTACCAGTGTGTGTGATCAGCAGTGTTGTTATGGTTGTACCAGTGTGTGTGATCAGCAGTGTTGTTATGGTTGTACCAGTGCGTGTGATCAGCAGTGTTGTTATGGTTGTACCAGTGTGTGTGATCAGCAGTGTTGTTATAGTTGTACTAGTGTGTATGATCAGCAGTGTTGTTATGGTTGTACCAGTGCGTGTGATCAGCAGTGTTGTTATGGTTGTACCAGTGTGTGTGATCAGCAGTGTTGTTATGGTTGTACCAGTGTGTGTCATCAGTTCCTTCAAATATTAAGTCTGGCGCTGAAATGTATTTCTTCACGGTGAATTTTTCAATAACGTCAGGAATCCATTTCACTTTCAGTGTTGAAAGTGGGTTTTGTGTCGCTCAGGGCAGCTTCACTTGTTTTCTTCTAGTGCAAGTCTTCTCTTATGTCTACAATTTCAGCACTGATCTAATTTATTTTATGCTGATGATTGTTGTAGTGCTGGAACAAGACAGTGTTCTCCCGTCCGTGTTAATGATTGTTGTAGTGTTGGTACAAGACACTGTTCTCCCGTCCGTGTTGATGATTGTTGTAGTGTTGGAACAAGACAGTGTTCTCTCGTCCGTGTTGATGATTGTTGTAGTGTTGGTAGAAGACAGTGTTCTCCCGTCCGTGTTGATGATTGTTGTAGTGTTGGTACAAGACAGTGCCCGTCCGTGTTGATGATTGTTGTAGTGTTGGTACAAGACAGTGTTCTCTCGTCCGTGTTGATGATTGTTGTAGTGTTGGTACAAGACAGTGTTCTCTCGTCCGTGTTGATGATTGTTGTAGTGTTGGTACAAGACAGTGCCCGTCCGTGTTGATGATTGTTGTAGTGTTGGAACAAGACAGTGTTCTCCCGTCCGTGTTGATGATTGTTGTAGTGTTGATACAAGACAGTGTTCTCCCGTCCGTGTTGATGATTGTTGTAGTGTTGGAACAAGACAGTGTTCTCCCGTCCGTGTTGATGATTGTTGTAGTGTTTGTACAAGACAGTGTTCTCTCGTTCGTGTTGATGATTGTTGTAGTGTTGGTACAAGATAGTGTTCTCTCGTCCGTGTTGATGATTGTTGTAGTGTTGGTACAAGACAGTGTTCTCTCGTCCGTGTTGATGATTGTTGTAGTGTTGGTACAAGACAGTGTTCTCTCGTCCGTGTTGATGATTGTTGTAGTGTTGGAACACGACAGTGTTCTCCCGTCCGTGTTGATGATTGTTGTAGTGTTGGTACAAGATAGTGTTCTCTCGTCCGTGTTGATTGTTGTAGTGTTGGTACAAGACAGTGTTCTCTCGTCCGTGTTGATGATTGTTGTAGTGTTGGTACAAGACAGTGTTCTCCCGTCCGTGTTGATGATTGTTGTAGTGTTGGTACAAGACAATGTTCTCTCGTCCGTGTTGATGATTGTTGTAGTGTTGGAACAAGACAGTGTTCTCCCGTCCGTGTTGATGATTGTTGTAGTTGGAACAAGACAGTGTTCTCCCGTCCGTGTTGATGATTGTTGTAGTGTTGGAACAAGACAGTGTTCTCCCGTCTTTGTTGATGATTGTTGTAGTGTTGGTACAAGACAGTGTTCTCTCGTCCGTGTTGATGATTGTTGTAGTGTTGGTACAAGACAGTGTTCTCTCGTCCGTGTTGATGATTGTTGTAGTGTTGGAACACGACAGTGTTCTCCCGTCCATGATGATAGTGTAGTGTTGGTACAAGACAGTGTTCTCTCGTCCGTGTTGATGATTGTTGTAGTGTTGGAACAAGACAATGTTCTCCCGTCTTTGTTGATGATTGTTGTAGTGTTGGTACAAGACAGTGTTCTCTCGTCCGTGTTGATGATTGTTGTAGTGTTGATACAAGACAGTGTTCTCTCGTCCGTGCTGATGATTGTTGTAGTGTTGGTACAAGACAGTGTTCTCTCGTCCGTTTTGATTGTTGTAGTGTTGGTACAAGACAGTGTTCTCTCGTCCGTGTTGATGATTGTTGTAGTGTTGGTACAAGACAGTGTTCTCGTTCGTGTTGATGATTGTTGTAGTGTTGGTACAAGACAGTGTTCTCTCGTCCGTGTTGATGATTGTTGTAGTGTTGGTACAAGACAGTGTTCTCTCGTCCGTGTTGATGATTGTTGTAGTGTTGGTACAAGACAGTGTTCTCTCGTTCGTGTTGATGATTGTTGTAGTGTTGGAACAAGACAGTGTTCTCTCGTCCTTGATGATTGTTGTAGTGTTGGTACAAGACAGTGTTCTCTCGTCCGTGTTGATGATTGTTGTAGTGTTGGTACAAGACAGTATTCTCTCGTCCGTGTTGATGATTGTTGTAGTGTTGGAACAAGACAATGTTCTCCCGTCTTTGTTGATGATTGTTGTAGTGTTGGTACAAGACAGTGTTCTCTCGTCCGTGTTGATGATTGTTGTAGTGTTGATACAAGACAGTGTTCTCTTGTACGTGCTGATGATTGTTGTAGTGTTGGTACAAGACAGTGTTCTCTCGTCCGTTTTGATTGTTGTAGTGTTTGTACAAGACAGTGTTCTCTCGTCCGTGTTGATGATTGTTGTAGTGTTGGTACAAGACAGTGTTCTCTCGTTC
Organism: Cherax destructor; assembly: GCA_009830355.1. Taxonomy (NCBI): domain Eukaryota; kingdom Metazoa; phylum Arthropoda; class Malacostraca; order Decapoda; family Parastacidae; genus Cherax; species Cherax destructor. The sequence continues at coordinate 43,919 of WNWK01011437.1, forward strand.
GTGTTGATGATTGTTGTAGTGTTGGTACAAGACAGTGTTCCTCGTCCGTGTTAATGATTGTTGTAGTGTTGTACAAGACAGTGTTCCCTCGTCCGTGTTGATGATTGTTGTAGTGTTGGTACAAGACAGTGTTCTCTCGTCCGTGTTAATGATTGTTGTAGTGTTTGTACAAGACAGTGTTCTCTCGTCCGTGTTAATGATTGTTGTAGTGTTGGCACAAGACAGTGTTCTCTCGTCCGTGTTGATGATTGTTGTAGTGTTGCACAAGACAGTGTTCTCTGTCCGTTAATGATTGTTGTAGTGTTGGCACAAGACAGTGTTCTCTCGTCCGTGTTGATGATTGTTGTAGTGTTGGTACAAGACAGTGTTCTCTCGTCCGTGTTAATGATTGTTGTAGTGTTGGTACAAGACAGTGTTCTCTCGTCCGTGTTGATGATTGTTGTAGTGTTGGTACAAGACAGTGTTCTCTCGTCCGTGTTAATGATTGTTGTAGTGTTGGCACAAGACAGTGTTCTCTCGTCCGTGTTGATGATTTTTGTAGTGTTGGCACAAGACAGTGTTCTCTCGTCCGTGTTATGATTTTGTAGTGTTGGCACAAGACAGTGTTCCTCGTCCGTGTTATGATTGTTGTAGTGTTGGTACAAGACAGTGTTCTCTCGTCCGTGTTAATGATTGTTGTAGTGTTTGTCACAAGACAGTGTTCTCTCGTCCGTTTAATGATTGTTGTAGTGTTGGTACAAGACAGTTCTCTCGTCCGTGTTATGATTGTTGTAGTGTTGGTACAAGACAGTGTTCTCTCGTCCGTGTTAATGATTGTTGTAGTGTTGGTACAAGACAGTGTCTCTCTCCGATGGTGTAGTGTCAGCAGTGTTCTGTCCGTTAATGATGTTGTAGTGCTGGCAAAGACAGTGTTCTCTCGTCCTGTGATGATTTTTTAGTTACTGGAAAGACAGTGTTCTTCGCGGTACTAACTATTGTGTTTTCAATTAGAGTTGGTTCTCTATTTTCCCTGTGTACACAAGGCTGCAGTTTTTGCAAGCAATTTGGTATACTCCATCTCTCTCTCCATCTCTCTCTCTCTCTCTCTCTCTCTCTCTCTCTCTCTCTCTCTCTCTCTCTGGTCAAATATTTCGTCACACCCACACATACAACATTACTGATGGCTGCTGCATCATGTATAATCTTGACACAAATTAACAGGTTGTGAACAAAATCTAAATTGTACCCTGACGTAGTGCGCTAATTGTACCCTGTTGCAGTGCGTTAATTGTACCCTGGTGCAGTGCGTTAATTGTCTCGTTATCTGCGCCCTCGGAGCAAAATAAATACCTTTACCTAACCTGCAATTACTGGTTTTTAAAACACAGGTTAACCAAAAATACGACAGGGAACTAAAAACGGGAATGAAAATGAGTTACCTTAGAGATTGGTCTCTATACTAGAGGAAAATCATCAAGGTTAGTGCTAGAGGCATCACACACACACACACACACACACACACACACACACACACACACACACACACACACACGAGCAATACTGAAAAAAATCTCATTCCAGTGAGTGAAGGCCTCTGGCCTGGGTCAGTGCTCAGTGTTAATTGTGCCAAGCCTTAATTACCTGGTGCCACGAGCTGTGTGCTGATGCTGCATCCAGTCAGTGCTGTGTGTAGATGCTGCGTCTGATGAGTGCTGTGGGTGTGGATGCTGCGTCTGATGAGTGCTGTGGGTGTGGATGCTGCGTCTGATGAGTGCTGTGGGTGTGGATGCTGTGTCTAGTGGATACTGTGTGTGTGTGGATGCTGCGTCTAGTGGATACTGTGTGTGTGTGGATGCTGCGTCTAGTGGATACTGTGTGTGTGGATGCTGCGTCTAGTGGATACTGTGTGTGTGGATGCTGCGTCTAGTGGATACTGTGTGTGTGGATGCTGCGTCTGATGAGTGCTGTGTGTGTGGATGCTGCGTCTGTTGAGTGCTGTGTGTGTGGATGCTGCGTCTGATGAGTGCTGTGTGTGTGGATGCTGCGTCTGTTGAGTGCTGTGTGTGTGGATGCTGCGTCTGTTGAGTGATGTGTGTGTGGATGCTGCGTCTGATGAGTGCTGTGTGTGTGGATGCTGCGTCTGATGAGTGCTGTGTGTGTGTGGATGCTGTGTCTAGTGGATACTGTGTGTGTGTGGATGCTGCGTCTAGTGGATAATGTGTGTGTGGATGCTGCGTCTAGTGGATACTGTGTGTGTGGATGCTGCGTCTGATGAGTGCTGTGTGTGTGGATGCTGCGTCTGTTGAGTGCTGTGTGTGTGGATGCTGCGTCTGTTGAGTGATGTGTGTGTGGATGCTGCGTCTGATGAGTGCTGTGTGTGTGGATGCTGCGTCTGATGAGTGCTGTGGGTGTGGATGCTGCGTCTGCTGAGTGCTGTGTGTGTGGATGCTGCGTCTGCTGAGTGCTGTGTGTGTGGATGCTGCGTCTGCTGAGTGCTGTGTGTGTGGATGCTGGTCTAGTCAGCTCTGCCAATCTGACAGATTATTGGTGGAATGTTACTTGGTGCTGAGTACAATGTGAGTACAATGTGAGTACTGAGATGTGAGTACAACTTGGGATACTGGAGGATCCAACTTGGATTGGTCCTGAGTACTTGAGAGATCACAACTTGGAGATACTTGGAGAGATCACAACTTGAGATACTTGGGAGATCACAAGCTTGAGTCTGGTGGAGATACTTGGAGAGATCACAACTTGGTCTGAGATACTTGGAGACTGGATCACAACTTGAGATACTTGGAGAGATTGTCTATCACAACTTGGAGATACTTGGAAGATACTTGAGTTGGAGAGATCACAACTTGAGATACTTGAGAGATCACAACTTGGAGATACTTGGAGAGATACAATGGAGTACTTGAGTACAATTGGGGATACTTGGAGAGATCACAATTGAGTACTTGAGTACAATGGAGATGACTTGGAGAGATCACAACTTGGAGATACTTGGAGAGATCACAACTTGGGGATACTTGAGAGATCACACTTGGAGATACTTGGAGAGATCACAACTTGGAGATACTTGGAGAGATCACAACTTGGAGATACTTGGAGAGATCACAACTTGGAGATACTTGGAGAGATCACAACTTGGAGATACTTGGAGAGATCACAACTTGGAGATACTTGGAGAGATCACAACTTGGAGATACTTGGAGAGATCACAACTTGGAGATACTGAGATACTTGGAGAGATCACAACTGAGTCTGGAGATAAATTGGACGAGATCACTAAACTTGGAGATCCACTTGTAGAGATCACTGAGACTTGAAGATCACTAGAGAGAGATCACAACTTGGAGATACTTGGAGAGATCACAACTTGGAGATACTTGGAGAGATCACAACTTGGAGATACTTGAGAGATCACAACTTGGAGATACTTGAGAGATCACAACTTGGGGATACTTGAGAGATCACAACTTGAGATAGCTGAATACAACTTGAGATACTTAGCGAGATACAGGTCACAGCTTGGGAATCTCTGCTGGTCAACAGGTGTCTAACAACGGAATCTCTGCTGCTCAACAGGTGTCTAACAACGGAATCTCTGCTGCTCAACAGGTGTCTAACAACGGAATCTCTGGTGCTCAACAGGTGTCTAACAACGGAATCTCTGCTGCTCAACAGGTGTCTAACAACGGAATCTCTGCTGCTCAACAGGTGTCTAACAACGGAATCTCTGCTGCTCAACAGGTGTCTAACAACGGAATCTCTGCTGCTCAACAGGTGTCTAACAACGGAATCTCTGCTGCTCAACAGGTGTCTAACAACGGAATCTCTGCTGCTCAACAGGTGTCTAACAACTTAATCTCTGCTGCTCAACAGGTGTCTAACAACGGAATCTCTGCTGCTCAACAGGTGTCTAACAACGGAATCTCTGCTGCTCAACAGGTGTCTAACAACGGAATCTCTGCTGCTCAACAGGTGTCTAACAACGGAATCTCTTAATTCCTCCAGAGTGAGAGATGACACATGTTAGGGACAGGTGTTATCAAACTCCTGGGTCCCACTACCATGTACCAGTCCAGAACACCTGCGTCAATAACGGAGTAGAGGTGCATCCAAACACTCTCAAACTTTACAAAGGTTACTACAAATGGGCACACAAATGTTGGTTGCCTCTGTAGCAACCCAGCACACATGCTGGTTGCCTCTGTAGCAGGTGTGCTAGACAGCTGCAGGTGTGTAGACAGGTGTGCTAGACAGCTGCAGGTATAGACAGGTGTGCTAGACAGCTGCAGGTGTGGAGACAGGTGTGCTAGACAGCTGCAGGCATAGACAGGTGTGTCAGACAGCTGCAGGTGTGGACACAGATGTGCTAGACAGCTGCAGGTGTGGAGACAGGTGTGCTAGACAGCTGCAGGTGTAGAGATAGGTGTGCTAGACAGCTGCAGGTGTGGAGACAGGTGTGCTAGACAGCTGCAGGTGTGGAGACAGGTGTGCTAGACAGCTGCAGGTGTTGAGACAGGTGTGCTAGACAGCTGCAGGGTCCAGGCAGATCGCACCATCTCCTTGAAAGCGGAAAAAACACAAGAGGGGGGTAGGGGGGGGCACAGTTTGCTTCACTCAATACTGCGTAAAACATTGATGGAGGGACGCATGTATCTCCACCGTGACGCAACATGTTAGTCATGCTAACGTCACCTGTTGACGTAACATGTTGACAACAACATGCTGACGTACACACACACACAGGTGTGCGTGGCAGGTGTGCGTGGGTGTGCGTGGCAGGTGTGCGTGGTAGGTGTGCGTGGCAGGTGTGCGTGGCAGGTGTGCGTGGCAGGTGTGGGTGGCAGGTGTAGGTGGCAGGTGTGCGTGGCAGGTGTGGATGGCAGGTGTGCGTGGCAGGTGTGCGTGGCAGGTGTGGGTGGCAGGTGTGGGTGGCAGGTGTGGGGTGGCAGGTGTGGGTGGCAGGTGTGGGTGGCAGGTGTGGGTGGCAGGTGTGCGTGGCAGGTGTGGGTGGCAGGTGTGCGTGGCAGGTGTGCGTGGCAGGTGTGCGTGGCAGGTGTGGGTGGCAGGTGTTTGTGGCAGGTGTGCGTGGCAGGTGTGGGTGGCAGGTGTGGGTGGCAGGTGTGGGTGGCAGGTGTGGGTGGCAGGTGTGGGTGGCAGGTGTGCGTGGCAGGTGTCAAGTCTGGGTTTTCCTAACCAATCAGCCAGGATGTTCCATGCATTTCTGAGACGGTGGAGCAGTTGTTAGTGGAGCATGTGGTGGTGGAGCAGTTGTTAGTGGAGCATGTGGTGGTGGAGCAGTTGTTAGTGGAGCATGTGGTGGTGGAGCAGTTGTTAGTGGAGCATGTGGTGGTGGAGCAGTTGTTAGTGGAGCATGTGGTGGTGGAGCAGTTGTTAGTGGAGCATGTGGTGGTGGAGCAGTTGTTAGTGGAGCTGTGGTGGTGGAGCAGTTGTTAGTGGAGCATGTGGTGGTGGAGCAGTTGTTAGTGGAGCATGTGGTGGTGGAGCAGTTGTTAGTGGAGCATGTGGTGGTGGAGCAGTTGTTAGTGGAGCATGTGGTGGTGGAGCAGTTGTTAGTGGAGCATGTGGTGGTGGAGCAGTTGTTAGTGGAGCATGTGGTGGTGGAGCAGTTGTTGTGGAGCATGTGGTGGTGGAGCAGTTGTTAGTGGATCATGTGGTGGTGGAGCAGTAGTTAGTGGAGCATGTGGTGGTGGAGCAGTTGTTAGTGGAGCATGTGGTGGTGGAGCAGTTGCTAGTGGAGCTTGTGGTGGTGGAGCAGTTGTTAGTGGAGCATGTGGTGTTGGAGCAGTTGTTAGTGGAGCATGTGGTGGTGGAGCAGTTGTTAGTGGAGCATGTGGTGGTGGAGCAGTTGTTAGTGGAGCATGTGGTGGTGGAGCAGTTGTTAGTGGAGCATGTGGTGGTGGAGCAGTTGCTAGTGGAGCTTGTGGTGGTGGAGCAGTTGTTAGTGGAGCATGTGGTGGTGGAGCAGTTGTTAGTGAGCATGTGGTGGTGGAGCAGTTGTTAGTGGAGCATGTGGTGGTGGAGCAGTTGTTAGTGGAGCATGTGGTGGTGGAGCAGTTGTTAGTGGAGCATGTGGTGGAGCATGTGGTGGTGCAGTTGTTAGTGGAGCATGTGGTGGTGGAGCAGTTGTTAGTAGAGCATGTGGTGGTGGAGCAGTTGTTAGTGGAGCATGTGGTGGAGCATGTGGTGGTGCAGTTGTTAGTGGAGCATGTGGTGGTGGAGCAGTTGTTAGTAGAGCATGTGGTGGTGGAGCAGTTGTTAGTGGAGCATGTGGTGGTGGAGCAGTTGTTAGTGGAGCATGTGGTGGTGGAGCAGTTGCTAGTGGAGCATGTGGTGGTGGAGCAGTTGCTAGTGGAGCTTGTGGTGGTGGAGCAGTTGTTAGTGGAGTTTGTGGTGGTGGAGCAGTTGTTAGTGGAGCATGTGGTGGTGGAGCAGTTGTTAGTGGAGCATGTGGTGGTGGAGCAGTTGCTAGTGGAGCTTGTGGTGGTGGAGCAGTTGTTAGTGGAGTTTGTGGTGGTGGAGCTTGTGGTGGTGGAGCAGTTGTTAGTGGAGCATGTGGTGGTGGAGCAGATGTTAGTGGAGCTTGTGTTGGTGGAGCTTGTGGTGGTGGAGCTTGTGGTGGTGGAGCAGTTGTTAGTGGAGCTTGTGGTGGTGGAGCAGTTGTTAGTGGAGTTTGTGGTGGTGGAGCAGTTGCTAGTGGAGCTTGTGGTTGTGGAGCAGTTCTTAGTGGAGCTTGTGGTGGTGGAGCAGTTGTTAGTGGAGCTTGTGGTGGTGGAGCTTGTGGTGGTGGAGCAGTTGTTAGTGGAGCTTGTGGTGGTGGAGCTTGTGGTGGTGGAGCAGTTGTTAGTGGAGCTTGTGGTGGTGGAGCAGTTGTTAGTGGAGCATGTGGTGGTGGAGCAGTTGTTAGTGAGCTTGTGGTGGTGGAGCAGTTGTTAGTGGGACTGTGGGTGGAGCAGTTGTTAGTGAAGCTGTAGTGGTGGAGCAGTTGTTAGTGGAGCATGTGGTGGGCAGTTGTTAGTGAGCATGTGGTGGTGGAGCAGTTGTTAGTGGAGCATGTGGTGGTGCAGTTGTTAGTGGAGCATGTGGTGGTGGAGCAGTTGTTAGTGGAGCATGTGGTGGTGGAGCAGTTGTTAGTGGAGCATGTGGTGGTGGAGCAGTTGTTAGTGGAGCATGTGGTGGTGGAGCAGTTGTTAGTGGAGCATGTGGTGGTGGAGCATTGTTAGTGGAGCATGTGGTGGTGGAGCAGTTGTTAGTGGAGCATGTGGTGGTGGAGCAGTTGTTAGTGGAGCTTGTGGTGGTGATAATGGTGGAGAGTATTTTGGTGGTAGCACTGTTTACACAATCCGTCAGTATTTACACAATCCGTCAATATTTACACAATCCGTCAATATTTACACAATCCGTCAGTATTTTCACCAAATCCGTCAGTATTTAAAGCAAATTCGTCAGTATTTACAACAAATCCGTAAGCATTTACTTCAAATCCGTCAGTATTTAAAGTAAATCCGTCATTATTTACAACAAATCTGTCAGTATTTACAGCATTCCGTACTTAGTATAAAAAATCTACGGTAAACTTGACGAACACTTCATGTTTTGAACTTTGAGTCTAAGATAGTTTGTGCTCTCTATCTTTCTCTATCATCTCTGTCTGTCTCTCTCTCTCTCTCATTCTGCTTGTAAGAGAGACATTAAGTGAGGAAAAACTTGCTGATCTATCGCCCGGTTTTAAAGTTCAAATGTCGGCACTCTGGCAAAAAAGAGCAGCTGCAGTTTATGGCTGAACTTTGAGCACATTACAACGCTAGTTTTTACCCTGGCGTCTTTACTCCCTGAGCATCTATTGTACGTGATGCTTTATAACAAGGAACGAGTGTACGTGATGCTTTATAACAAGGAACGAGTGTACGTGATGCTTTATAACAAGGAACGAGTGTACGTGATGCTTTATAACAAGGAACGAGTGTACGTGATGCTTTATAACAAGGAACGAGTGTACGTGATGCTTTATAACAAGGAACGAGTGTACGTGATGCTTTATAACAAGGAACGAGTGTACGTGATGCTTTATAACAAGGAACGAGTGTACGTGATGCTTTATAACAAGAAACGAGTGTACGTGATGCTGTATAACAAGGAACGAGTGTACGTGATGCTTTATAACAAGGAACGAGTGTACGTGATGCTTTACAAGGAACGAGTGTACGTGATGCTTTATAACAAGGAACGAGTGTACGTGATGCTTTATAACAAGGAACGAGTGTACGTGATGCTTTATAACAAGAAACGAGTGTACGTGATGCTTTATAACAAGGAACGAGTGTACGTGATGCTTTATAACAAGAACTAGTGGAACGTGATGCTTTATAACAAGGAACGAGTGTACGTGATGCTTTATAACAAGGAACGAGTGATTATAACAAGACATGCGTGATGCTTTATAACAAGGAACGAGTGTACGTGATGCTTTATAACAAGGAACGAGTGTACGTGATGCTTTATAACAAGGAACGAGTGTACGTGATGCTTTATAACAAGGAACGAGTGTACGTGATGCTTTATAACAAGGAACGAGTGTACGTGATGCTTTATAACAAGGAACGAGTGTACGTGATGCTTTATAACAAGGAACGAGTGTACGTGATGCTTTATAACAAGGAACGAGTGTACGTGATGCTTTATAACAAGGAACGAGTGTACGTGATGCTTTATAACAAGGAACGAGTGTACGTGATGCTTTATAACAAGGAACGAGTGTACGTGATGCTTTATAACAAGGAACGAGTGTACGTGATGCTTTATAACAAGGAACGAGTGTACGTGATGCTTTATAACAAGGAACGAGTGTACGTGATGCTTTATAACAAGGAACGAGTGTACGTGATGCTTTATAACAAGAACGAGTGTACGTGATGCTTTATAACAAGGAACGAGTGTACGTGATGCTTTATAACAAGAAACGAGTGTACGTGATGCTTTATAACAAGGAACGAGTGTACGTGATGCTTTATAACAAGAAACGAGTGTACGTGATGCTTTATAACAAGGAACGAGTATCGTGATGCTTTATAACAAGAAACGAGGTACGTGATGCTTTATAAAAAGGAACGAGTGTAAGTGATGCTTTATAACAAGGAACGAGTGTACGTGATGCTTTACAACAAGGAACGAGTGTACGTGATGCTTTATAACAAGGAACGAGTGTACGTGATGCTTTATAACAAGGAACGAGTGTACGTGATGCTTTATAACAAGGAACGAGTGTACGTGATGCTTTATAACAAGGAACGAGTGTACGTGATGCTTTATAACAAGGAACGAGTGTACGTGATGCTTTATAACAAGGAACGAGTGTACGTGATGCTTTATAACAAGAGAACGAGTGTACGTGATGCTTTATAACAAGGAACGAGTGTACGTGATGCTTTATAACAAGGAACGAGTGTACGTGATGCTTTATAACAAGGAACGAGTGTACGTGATGCTTTATAACAAGGAACGAGTGTACGTGATGCTTTATAACAAGGAACGAGGTACGTGATGCTTTATAACAAGGAACGAGTGTACGTGATGCTTTATAACAAGGAACGAGTGTACGTGATGCTTTATAACAAGGAACGAGTGTACGTGATGCTTTATAACAAGGAACGAGTGTACGTGATGCTTTATAACAAGGAACGAGTGTACGTGATGCTTTATAACAAGGAACGAGTGTACGTGATGCTTTATAACAAGGAACGAGTGTACGTGATGCTTTATAACAAGGAACGAGTGTACGTGATGCTTTATAACAAGGAACGAGTGTACGTGATGCTTTATAACAAGGAACGAGTGTACGTGATGCTTTATAACAAGAACGAGTGTACGTGATGCTTTATAACAAGGAACGAGTGTACGTGATGCTTTATAACAAGGAACGAGATGTACATGAAGATGCGTTTTATAACAAGGAACGAGTGTACGTGATGCTTTATAACAAGAAACGAGTGTACGTGATGCTTTATAACAAGGAACGAGTGTACGTGATGCTTTATAAAAAGGGAACGAGTGTACGTGATGCTTTATAACAAGGAACGAGTGTACGTGATGCTTTATAACAAGGAACGAGTGTACGTGATGCTTTATAACAAGGAACGAGTGTACGTGGTTCACAGGTCCTTTTGTGCGTTCAACTCGGTCGCCTGATGAAGAACAGAAATGTAAATTATGTTCATTCGTGATGAAGAAGAGAAATGAGAGAGATTAGAGAGAGAGAGAGAGAGAGGAGAGAGAGAGAGAGAGAGAGAGAGAGAGAGAGAGAGAGAGAGAGAAATATCAAACTAGTTTCGAGATAATATTTTATCATCTCTTTTACTCTTATATATAGAGATATTTCCCCTCCTTCCCCTGCCCTAGTAGTGCCAAGAATTAATTACATTCTAGTTTTCTCGAGACAGTTAGGTGTGACGCTTCCAGTGCTTAGTACTTGCTTTTATACCTTTGACGAATTTCGAGAGCTTGTCTGGTACTGGCTTGGTCAACCAGGCTTGCCTGGTGCTGGCTTGGTCAACCAGGCTCCAGCTGGTCCCTGGACCAGGCTTGCCTGGTGCTGCAGTTGGTCCCTGGACCAGGCTTGTCTGGTGCTGGCTTGGTCAACCAGGCTCCAGCTGGTCCCTGGACCAGGCTTGCCTGGTGCTGGCTTGGTCAACCAGGCTCCAGCTGGTCCCTGGACCAGGCTTGTCTGGTGCTGGCTTGGTCAACCAGGCTCCAGCTGGTCCCTGGACCAGGCTTGCCTGGTGCTGGCTTCGTCAACCAGGCTTTCTGGTGCTGGCTTAGTCAACCAGGCTTTCTGGTGCTGGCTTGGTCAACCAGGCTCCAGCTGGTCCCTGGACCAGGCTTGTCTGGTGCTGGTTTGGTAAACCAGGCTCCAGCTGGTCCCTGGACCAGGCTTGTCTGGTGCTGGCTTCGTCAACCAGGCTTGTCTGGTGCTGGCTTCGTCAACCAGGCTTGTCTGGTGCTGGCTTCGTCAACTAGGCTCCAGCTGGTCCCTGAACCAGGCTCGTCTGGTGCTGGCTTGGTGAACCAGGCTCCAGCTGGTCCCTGGACCAGGCTTGCCTGGTGCTGGCTTGGTGAACCAGGCTCCAGCTGGTCCCTGAACCAGGCTTGTCTGGTGCTGTATTCGTCAACCAGGCTCCAGCTGGTCCCTGAACCAGGCTTGCCTGGTGCTGGCTTGGTCAACCAGGCTCCAGCTGGTCCCTGAACCAGGCTTGTCTGGTGCTGTCTTCGTCAACCAGGCTCCAGCTGGTCCCTGAACCAGGCTTGTCTGGAGCTGGCTTGGTCAACCAGGCTCCAGCTGGTCCCTGAACCAGGCTTGTCTGGTGCTGGCTTGGTCAACCAGGCTCCAGCTGGTCCCTGAACCAAGCTTGTCTGGTGCTGGCTTGGTCAACCAGGCTCCAGCTGGTCCCTGAACCAGGCTTGTCTGGTGCTGGCTTGGTCAACCAGGCTCCAGCTGGTCCCTGAACCAGGCTTGTCTGGTGCTGGCTTCGTCAACCAGGCTCCAGCTGGTCCCTGGACCAGGCTTGTCTGGTGCTGGCTTCGTCAACCACGCTCCGGCTGGTCCCTGGACCAGGCTTGCCTGGTGCTGGCTTGGTCAACCAGACTCCACCTGGTCCCTGAACCAGGCTTGTCTGGTGCTGTCTTCGTCAACCAGGCTCCAGCTGGTCCCTGAACCAGGCTTGTCTGGTGCTGGCTTCGTCAACCAGGCTCCAGCTGGTCCCTAGAGCAGGCTTGTCTGGTGCTCGCTTGGTCAACCAGGCTTGTCTGGTGCTGGGTTGGTCAACCAGGCTCCAGCTGGTCCCTAGAGCAGGCTTGTCTGGTGCTGGCTTCGTCAACCAGGCTCCAGCTGGTCCCTAGAGCAGGCTTGTCTGGTGCTGGCTTCGTCAACCAGGCTTGTCTAGTGCTGGCTTGGTCAACCAGGCTTGTCTGGTGCTGGCTTGGTCAACCAGGCTTGTCTGGTGCTGGCTTCGTCAACCAGGCTCCAGCTGGTCCCTAGAGCAGGCTTGTCTGGTGCTGGCTTCGTCAATCAGGCTCCAGCTGGTCCCTAGAGCAGGCTTGTCTGGTGCTGGCTTCGTCAACCAGGCTCCAGCTGGTCCCTAGAGCAGGCTTGTCTGGTGCTGGCTTCGTCAACCAGGCTTGTCTGGTGCTGGCTTGGTCAACCAGGCTTGTCTGGTGCTGGCTTCGTCAACCAGGCTCCAGCTGGTCCCTAGAGCAGGCTTGTCTGGTGCTGGCTTCGTCAATCAGGCTTCAGCTGGTCCCTAGAGCAGGCTTGTCTGGTGCTGGCTTCGTCAACCAGGCTCCAGCTGGTCCCTAGAGCAGGCTTGTCTGGTGCTGGCTTGGTCAACCAGGCTTGTCTGGTGCTGGCTTGGTCAACCAGGCTTGTCTGGTGCTTGCTTGGTCAACCAGGCTTGTCTGGTGCTGGCTTGGTCAACCAGGCTCCAGGATGGTTCAGTTCCATTAGACTGTCCTCCTGGATGGTTCAGTTCCATTAGACTGTCCTCCTGGATGGTTCAGTTCCATTAGACTGTCGTCCAGGATGGTTCAGTTCCATTAGACTGTCCTCCAGTATGGTTAAGTTCCATTAGACTGTCCTCCAGGATGGTTCAGTTCCATTAGACTGTCCTCCTGGATGGTTCAGTTCCATTAGACTGTCCTCCTGGATGGTTCAGTTCCATTAAGACTGTCCTCCAGGATAGTTCAGTTCCATTAGACTGTCCTCCAGGATGGTTCAGTTCCATTAGACTGTCCTCCTGGATGGTTCAGTTCCATTATTACTGTCCTCCAGGATGGTTCAGTTCCATTAGACTGTCCTCCAGGATGGTTCAGTTCCATTAGACTGTCCTCCTGGATGGTTCAGTTCCATTAGACTGTCCTCCTGGATGGTTCAGTTCCATTAGACTGTCCTCCTGGATGGTTCAGTTCCATTAGACTGTCCTCCTGGATGGTTCAGTTCCATTAGACTGTCCTCCTGGATGGTTCAGTTCCATTAGACTGTCCTCCTGGATGGTTCAGTTCCATTAGACTGTCCTCCTGGATGGTTCAGTTCTATTAGACTGTCCTGGAACACACACTCATCACCTCTTGAATTAGTCTCGTTGTCTACTTCGTGTGTGTACATATTTACATAGTAATGTGCAGCTTTAAGTGTGTACACGTGTAACTTTGGGCCACAGTGCACGGGGGACTACCAGTGCACGGGGACTACCACAGTGCACGGGGGACTACCAGTGCACGGGGACTACCACAGTGCACAGGGGACTACCACAGAGCACGGTGGACTACCAGTGCACGGGGGACTACCACAGAGCACGGTGGACTACCAGTGCACGGGGACTACCACAGTGCACGGGGGACTACCAGTGCACGGGGACTACCACAGAGCACGGTGGACTACCAGTGCACGGGGACTACCACAGTGCGCGGGGACTACCACAGTGCACGGGGACTACCACAGTGCGCGGGGAATGCCACAGTGCACGGGGACTACCACAGTGCACGGGGACTACCACAGTGCACGGGGACTACCACAGTGCACGGGGACTACCACAGTGCGCGGGGAATGCCACAGTGCACGGGGACTACCACAGTGCACGGGGACTACCACTAACAGTTCTCAACTCATTCTTTTTGATGAACTTTGATGAGTTGAAGTTTATTATCAGTTTGTTGTTGAGACAAAGTGTTACCACAACTTTAAAACAAGAAAGTTGAGCTGTAAGATTAGTAGAACTTGAAGTGTTGTAGATGGTGTTGCAGATGGTGTGTGTTGTAGGTGTTGGTGGTGTTGTAGGTGGTGTGTGTTGTAGGTGTTGGTGGTGTTGTAGGTGGTGTGTGTTGTAGGTGTTGGTGGTGTTGTAGGTGGTGTGTGTTGTAGGTGTTGGTGGTGTTGTAGGTGGTGTGTGTTGTAGGTGTTGGTGGTGTTGTAGGTGGTGTGTGTTGTAGGTGTTGGTGTTGTAGGTGGTGTGTGTTGTAGGTGGTGTGTGTTGTAGGTGGTGTGTGTTGTAGGTGGTGTGTGTTGTAGGTGGTGTGTGTTGTAGGTGGTGTGTGTTGTAGGTGGTGTGTGTTGTAGGTGGTGTGTGTTGTAGGTGGTGTGTGTTGTAGGTGTTGGTGGTGTTGTAGGTGGTGTGTGTTGTAGGTGTGGGGTGTTGTAGGTGGTGTGTGTTGTAGGTGGTGGTGTGTGTGTAGGTGGTGTGTGTTGTAGGTGGTGTGTGTTGGTGGTGTGTTAGGTGTGTGTTGTAGGTGGTGTGTGTTGTAGGTGGTGTGTGTTGTAGGTGGTGTGTGTTGTAGGTGGTGTGTGTTGTAGGTGGTGTGTGTTGTAGGTGTTGGTGGTGTTGTAGGTGGTGTGTGTTGTAGGTGGTGTGTGTTGTAGGTGGTGTGTGTTGTAGGTGTGTGTGTGTTTGTAGGTGGTGTGTTGTAGGGTGTGTCGTGGTAGTGTGTTTGAGGTGTGTGTGTTGTAGGTGGTGGTGTTGTAAGGTGGTGTGTGTGTAGGTGGTGTGATACAGTGTGTGTGTGCTAGTAGGTGTGTGCTAGGTGGTGGTGTTGTAGGAGTGTGTCAGGTACGTGTGTGAGGTGTGGTGTGGTAGTGTGTGTTGTAGGTGCTAAGGTGTAGTCAGTGGTAGCTGTGTTGTAGGTGGTGCAGTGTTGTGGTGTGTGATAGTGTGTGCAGGTGGTGTGTTAGGTGTCTGCATGTGGTGTGTGCTCAGGTGCTGGTGTCAGGTGGTGTGTGCTGTGGTCAGTGTGTTTAGTGTGCAGTGTGTGTTGTAGGTGTTGGTAGCGTGGTGTCAGGCTATGTCACAGTGTAGTCCCAGGACTACACAGTGTAGTCCCAGGACTACAGTGTAGTCCCAGGACTAACACAGTGTAGTCCCGGACTAACACAGTGTAGTCCCAGGACAACACAGTGTAGTCCCAGGACTACACAGTGTAGTCCCAGGACTAACACAGTGTAGTCCCAGGACTAACACAGTGTAGTCCCAGGACTAACACAGTGTAGTCCCAGGACTAACACAGTGTAGTCCCAGGACTAACACAGTGTAGTCCCAGGACTAACACAGTGTAGTCCCAGGACTAACACAGTGTAGTCCCAGGACTAACACAGTGTAGTCCCAGGACTAACACAGTGTAGTCCCAGGACTAACACAGTGTAGTCCCAGGACTAACACAGTGTAGTCCCAGGACTAACACAGTGTAGTCCCAGGACTAACACAGTGTAGTCCCAGGACAACACAGTGTAGTCCCAGGACTAACACAGTGTAGTCCCAGGACCAACACAGTGTAGTCCCAGGACCAACACAGTGTAGTCCCAGGACCAACACAGTGTAGTCCCAGGACAACACAGTGTAGTCCCAGGACCAACACAGTGTAGTCCCAGGACCAACACAGTGTAGTCCCAGGACCAACACAGTGTAGTCCCAGGACCAACACAGTGTAGTCCCAGGACCAACAGTGTAGTCCCAGGACCAACACAGTGTAGTCCCAGGACAACAAGTGTAGTCCCAGGACCAAACAGTGTAGTCCCAGGACCACACAGTGTAGTCCCAGGACCAACAGTGAGTCCCAGGACCACACAGTGTAGTCCCAGGACCAACACAGTGCAGTCCCAGGACCAACAGTGTAGTCCCAGGACCACAGTGTAGTCCCAGGACCACAGTGTAGTCCCAGGACCAACACAGTGTAGTCCCAGGACCAACACAGTGCAGTCCCAGGACCAACAGTGTAGTCCCAGGACCAACACAGTGTAGTCCCAGGACCAACACAGTGTAGTCCCAGGACCAACAGTGTAGTCCCAGGACCAACACAGTGTAGTCCCAGGACCACAGTGTAGTCCCAGGACCAACAGTGTAGTCAGGACAACAGTAGTCCCAGGACCACAGTGTAGTCCCAGGACCAACAGTGTAGTCCCAGGACCAACATGTGCAGTCCCAGGACCACAGTGTAGTCCAGGACCACACAGTGTAGTCCCAGGCACATGAGTCCCAGGACTAACAGTGTAGTCCAGGACCAACACAGTGTAGTCCAGGACCAACACAGTGAGTCCCAGGACCAATGTGCAGTCCAGGACCAATCAGTGATGTCAGTCAATAGTGTAGTCCCAGGATAATTTTCAGTTTGGTAGTCCTTAGGTTATCAAGGTAAGTTTAGTTCCAGGATACAAGTAATGTTTAGTTCAAGGACATGTTTCAGCCTCATTAGTGTAATATTACTTCAAGGTAATATTTAGGTTTCAAGGTAATGTTTACCTTCAAGGTAATGTTTAGCTTCAAGGTAATTTAGTCTTCAAGGTAATGTTTAGTTTCAGGTAATATTTAGTTTCAGGTATTTTAGTTTCAGTAATGTTTATTTCAAGTATTTTAGTTTCAAGGTAATTTTAGTTTCAAGGTAATGTTTAGTTTCAAGGTAATTTTAGTTTCAAGGTAATTTTAGTTTCAAGGTAATATTTAGTTTCAAGGTAATGTTTAGTTTCAGGGTAATGTTTAGTTTCAGGTAATTTTTAGTTTCAAGGTAATGTTTAGTTTCAAGGTAATGTTTAGTTTCAAGGTAATGTTTAGCTTCAAGGTAATGTTTAGCTTCAAGGTAATGTTTAGTTTCAAGGTAATGTTTAGTTTCAGGGTAATATTTAGTTTCAAGGTAATGTTTAGTTTCAAGGTAATGTTTGGTTTCAAGGTAATGTTTAGGTTCAGGTAATTTTTTGTTTCAAGGTAATTTTTAGTTTCAAGGTAATTTTTAGTTTCAAGGTAATTTTTATTTTCAAGGTAATGTTTAGCTTCAAGGTAATGTTTAGCTTCAAGGTAATGTTTAGCTTCAAGGTAATGTTTAGTTTCAAGGTAATGTTTAGTTTCAAGGTAATGTTTAGTTTCAAGGTAATGTTTAGTTTCAAGGTAATGTTTAGTTTCAAGGTAATGTTTAGTTTCAAGGTAATTTTTAGTTTCAAGGTAATTTTTAGTTTCAAGGTAATGTTTAGTTTCAAGGTAATGTTTAGTTTCAAAGTAGTTTAGTTTCAAGGTAATGTTTAGTTTCAAGGTAATTTTTAGTTTCAAGGTAATGTTTAGTTTCAAGGTAATGTTTAGTTTCAAGTTAATGTTTAGTTTCAAGGTAATGTTTAGTTTCAAAGTAGTTTAGTTTCAAGGTAATGTTTAGTTTCAAGGTAAAGTTTAGTTTCAAGGTAATTTTTAGTTTCAAGGTAATGTTTAGCTTCAAGGTAATTTTTAGTTTCAATGTAATGTTTAGTTTCAAGGTAATGTTTAGTTTCAAGGAAATTTTTAGTTTCAAGGTAATGTTTAGTTTCAAGGAAATGTTTAGTTTCAAGGTAATGTTTAGTTTCAAGGTAATGTTTAGTTTCAAGGAAATTTTTAGTTTCAAGGTAATGTTTAGTTTCAAGGTAATGTTTAGTTTCAAGGTAATGTTTAGTTTTAAGGAAATTTTTAGTTTCAAGGTAATGTTTAGTTTCAAGGAAATTTTTAGTTTCAAGGTAATGTTTAGTTTCAAGGTAATGTTTAGTTTCAAGGTAATGTTTAGTTTCAAGGTAATGTTTAGTTTCAAGGTAATGTTTAGTTTCAAGGTAATGTTTCACAAAGTTTGAAGGTAATATAATATTTATGTTGGGGGAAATAAAAGGTAATATGGTGTTTGTGGTGTAATATAGAGACTTTAACTGAACAAAAGTGATGTTTGCTGCTATATTTACTTTTGTTAATGATGAGGGAAAAAGAGCTCAAAATTTAGCGGTGTGTGTGTGTGAGCGTATGTGTGTGTGTGTATATGTGTGTGTGTATATATATGTGTGTGTGTATGTGTGTGTATATGTATGTACTCACCTATTTGTGGTTGCAGGGGTCGAGTCATAGCTCTTGGCCCCGCCTCTTCACTGATTGCTACTAGGTCCTCTCTCTCCCTGCTCCATGAGCTTTATCAAACCTCGTCTTAAAACTATGTATGGTTCCTGCCTCCACTACGTCACTTTCTAGGCTATTCCACTTCCTGACAACTCTATGACTGAAGAAATACTTCCTAACATCCCTTTGACTCATAGGAGTCTTCAACTTCCAATTGTGACCCCTTGTTTCTGTGTTCCCTCTCTGGAACATCTTGTCTCTGTCCACCTTATCTATTCCTCGCAGTATTTTATATGTCGTTATCATGTCTCCCCTAACCCTCCTGTCCTCTAGTGTCGTCAGGCCGATTTCCCTTAACCTTTCTTCGTAGGACAATCCCCTTAGCTCTGGGACTAGTGTGTGTGTGTGTGTACTCACCTAATTGTACTCACCTAATTGTGGTTGCAGGGGTCGAGACTCAGCTCCTGGCCCCGCCTCTTCGCTGTCCGCTACTGGGTCTCTGCTCTCCCTGCTCCATGAGCTTTATCATACCTCGTCTTAAAACTATGTATGGTTCCTGCCTCCACTATATCTTTCTCTAGACTATTCCACTTCCTGACTACTCTGTGGCTAAGAAATGCTTCCTAACATCCCTTTGACTCATCTGAGTCTTCAGCTTCCAGTTGTGTCCCCTTGTTTCTGTGTTCCCTCTCTGGAACATCCTGTCACTGTCTACCTTGTCGATTCCCCGCAGTATTTTGTATGTCGTTATCATGTCTCCTCTGACCCTTCTTTCCTCCAGTGTTGTTAGTCCTATTTCCCTCAACCTTTCTTCATAGGACAGACCCCTGAGTTGTGGAACTAGCCTTGTCGCAAACCTTTGCACTTTCTCTAGTTTCTTTAC
Organism: Cherax destructor; assembly: GCA_009830355.1. Taxonomy (NCBI): domain Eukaryota; kingdom Metazoa; phylum Arthropoda; class Malacostraca; order Decapoda; family Parastacidae; genus Cherax; species Cherax destructor. The sequence goes on from WNWK01011437.1 coordinate 62,681, forward strand.
GTGCTTGACCAGGTGTGGGTTCCAGACTGGTGCTGCATATTCTAGTATGGGCCTGACGTACACGGTGTACAGTGTCTTGAACGATTCCTTGTTAAGGTAACGGAACGCTAATCTTAGGTTTGCCAGTCGCCCATATGCTGCCGCAGTTATCTGGTTGATGTGTGTCTCCGGAGACGTGCTTGGCGTTATACTCACCCCAAGGTCTTTCTCCTTTGCCGAGGTTTGTAGCCTTTGTCCACCTAGCCTGTACTCTGTCAGCGGTCTTCTTTGCCCTTCTCCGATCTTCATGACTTTGCATTTGGTGGGATTGAATTCGAGAAGCCAGTTGCTAGACCAGATGTCAAGCTTGTCCAGGTCTGTTTGAAGTCCTGCTTGGTCCTCTTCCATTGTGATTCTCCTCATTAATTTCACATCTGCGAACAGAGACACTTCTGAGTCTATCCCATCCGTCATGTCATTCACATATACCAAGAATAACACTGGTCCTAGGACTGACCCCTGCGGTACGCCGCTCGTCACAGGCGCCCACTGTGATACCTCATCACGCACCATGACCCGTTGTTGCCTCCCTGTGAGGTATTCCCTGATCCATTCCAGTGCCCTTCCTGTTATACGTGCTTGTTCTTCCAACTTCTTTACTAATCTCATGTGAGGAACTGTGTCGAAGGCCTTCCTGCAGTCCAGGAAAATGCAATCAACCCACCCTTCTCTCTCTTGCCTTACCTCTGTTACTTTATCATAGAACTCTAGGAGGTTTGTTACACAGGATTTGCCTTCCCGGAAACCATGCTGTCTGGTGTTTATTATCCTGTTGTGTATATGTGTGTGTGTACTCACCTAGTTGTGGTTGCAGGGGTCAAGTCATAGCTCCTGTGTGTGTGTGTGTGTGTGTGTGTGTGTGTGTGTGTGTGTGTGTGTGTGTGTGTGTGTTGTGTATGTGTATGTGTGTGTGTATATGTGTGTGTATATGTGTGTGTATATGTGTGTGTTTGTGTATATGTGTGTGTGTGTATATGCGTGTGTGTACTCACCTAGTTGTGGTTGCAGGGGTCAAGTCATAGCTCCTGTGTGTGTGTACTCACCTATTTGTACTCACCTATTTGTGGTTGCAGGGGTCGAGTCATAGCTCCTGGCCCCGCCTCTTCACTGATTGCTACTAGGTCCTCTCTCTCCCTGCTCCATGAGCTTTATCAAACCTAGTCTTAAAATTATGTATGGTTCCTGCCTCCACTATGTCGCTTTCCAAGCTATTCCACTTCCTGACAACTCTATGACTGAAGAAATACTTCCTAACATCCCTTTGACTCATAGGAGTCTTCAACTTCCAATTGTGACCCCTTGTTTCTGTGTCCCCTCTCTGGAACATCTTGTCTCTGTCCACCTTATCTATTCCTCGCAGTATTTTATATGTCGTTATCATGTCTCCCCTAACCCTCCTGTCCTCTAGTGTCGTCAGGCCGATTTCCCTTAACCTTTCTTCGTAGGACAATCCCCTTAGCTCTGGGACTAGTCTTTTGCAAACCTTTGCACTTTCTCTAATTTCTTGCATTGCTGACCAGGTGTGGGTTCCAAACTGGTGCTGCATACTCCAGTATGGGCCTGACGTATATAGTATACAAGTCTTGAATGATTCCTTGGTGAGGTATTGGAACGCTATTCTTAGGTTTGCCAGCCGCCGTATGCTGCAGCAGTTATCTGATTGATGTGTGCCTCAGGGGATTTTATACTCACCCCAAGATCTTTTTTCCTTTAGTGAGGTTTGAGTCTTTTGGGCCCCCTAGACTATACTTTT
>WNWK01011438.1:0-64471 GCA_009830355.1 Cherax destructor
ATAACCTAATGCTTGCCCATTCAGGCCTATAACTACCTATATTAGGGTGCTAGAGCTACAGTATTAATACCTAACGTTGCCTTAATAATCTTACTATTAGTTTCTATCTGTACAAACTTGCCTAGGTGTTCCTAGGTGGATAAATCTATCAATTAAAATATACACAATAGTCACCTTCAAAAGCTGGAGTGTGTAGTTGTTTTGGTTGGGAGTGTGGGTTTATAAACTCCGAGGGCCGATCCACGGTGTGTAAGGCTCCTAACGGCTCCCTTACCCTGTGGAACTTTTAGTGACTAAAAAAGTTTCCACACCATACATAGTTTTAAGACAAGGTATGATAAAGCTCAAGGAGCAGGGAGAGCAGAGACCCAGTAGCGGACAGTGAAGAGGCGGGGCCAGGAGCTGAGTCTCGACCCCTGCAACCACAATTAGGTGAGTATAATTAGGTGAGTACCAGCGATCAGATGACTCAACATGACAATCCCACCACAATTCAAACTCTTGCATACATTTTCTCTTTTTGCGATCTATTCAATTCTCAGTATGTCATAATATTTTTCATCATTTGGTGGGGGCCCTGGGCCCCTCCCCTAAATCCGGCCATGTGTGATGCTGAAACATGACTTGAAACAGCAAGGGACACTGTGGAGTCCCAGGGTAATGCCACTAAGATTTCTCAAGGAAATTCAGCGAAATAGGGCCTGAATCCTGACCGCACCTGTATCTGGATGCTGAGAGTGGCAGTGTTGGGAGATGGATGCTGCTTGTACGAGTTGATGAAGGAATTACAGCATCTTCATCTTCCCTTCCTCCCTCTGGACAACCACAATGGCTGCAACCACCATAAGCCACCAATATTACCATTTCTTATAGTTGGTGGAGAATGAATACTCTTCAGAGACAACTTTGCTTTATTGGGTTATTTGTACAGGCAGTGTGATAGCTTGCCCTGGGGGCCATGCCAGGGCCGCCAACCCATGAGGGAGAGGACTAGTAGTAGGTTTATTGTCTCTAGAATGTCTACAGGGTAAGTGAGGCAGATACAGCATCTCATGGGCTGAAGCTAAGCCCGTAAGATGGCAGCACTGGTGACGCAAAATATAAATGTAACTCGATGTGAAATATAAACCCCAACAGGGTATACATTTCGTATCGAGCCACATTTATATTTTGCGTCACCAGTGCTGCCATCTTTCAGGCCTTAGTATATCAATCTGGCAATTTTTTGGTGTAAGTCTCATTGTTGTACAATGATTTTTCATCAAATTATAGTCATTACAACGAATTATAGTCAGTCACAGCGCAATAAAATGTTTCATAATTACGCTAATATTAATAGTAAAGTATATTTGCCTATGACAATTATTTTAATAGGATATAAGACATAATATAAATAACATAAAATCATAATAAACACTCGAAAATTAATAAAAAAAATAACATAATACGTAGGTTGACAAGCAGTCGGGTGAAGGAATATTTATTTAGCTTGATATAAAGGATTATATATTGTTCCCTCTTGTCCCTCTGGGGCCTTTACTGTTACAGAAAACATAGTGTAGCACTGGAGTAACTATAGAAGATCACTCATATCGTATGCAAAAAACTTAAAAAATGCAATTTTCTAGATTTTTTTTTTCCTAAGAATTCAGTTATGTGAAGGTTTTTGCTGAATATCTCGGAAGTAAGTTATTCACTTATTTCTTGAAAGTGCTCCATTAATAATGAAATATGTGAAATGATTTTCTCAGCAATCATAAAACAATGAATGTTTTACAAACTGGTGGTGAGAGTTTTGAAATATCCCAAATATTTTGCGAACTTTATTTTTTGGGGGGAATGAAAATAAGATATTTACAATATTTAGGATCATGAGAAAATCGGATAATTATCAATGTTTTATCTGTAGGAAGTTCCCAAACAACTTTTTGCACTGCCAATATGTGGCACTTAGCTGCCAAATGCCATTTTGAGTAAATAGGTTTTTCATTTTTTTGGGTTATCTTATTGAAACTTAGTCAATCTACAGAGAATGGACGCTTCTTAAAGTACACCAAAAATGAAAGACAATGGAATTCACAGCACACATAAGTACGATAAAGCACCTAAATTACTGGGAACGGTTGAAGGTCCTTGATCTGTATTCCCTGGAACGCAGGCGAGAGAGATACATGATAATATACACTTGGAAAATCCTAGAGGGATTAGTACCAAACTTGCACACGAAAATCACTCCCTATGAAAGAAAAAGACCCTTCAGGAGATGCAACATTACCCAGATGAAAAGCAGGGGCGCCACGAGTACACTGAGAGACAACACCATAAGTGTCCGGGGCCCAAGATTGTTCAACTGCCTCCCAGCATACATTAGAGGGATTACCAATAGACCCCTGGCTGTCTTCAAGAAGGCACTGGAAGTCAGTACCTGACCAACCGGACTGTGGTTCGTATGTCAGTTTGCATGCGGCCGGCAGTAACAGCCTGGTTAATCAGACCCTGATCCACCATGAGGCCTGGTCTCAGACCTGGCCGCGGGGGCGTTGACCCCCGAAACCCTCTCCAGGAAAACACCAGGTAAACGAAGCACATTGTTAGGGAGGTGCCACCCTAAACATTGTGCGAGATGCTGTATCTGCCTCACATACCCTATAGGCATTCTAAAGACAACAAGCGTACTACTACTACTCTCCCTAGTGGGTTGGGGGCCCTGGCATGGCTCCCAGGGCAACCTATCACACTGCCTGTACAAAGAACCCATTAAAGCAAAATCGTTGCCTCTGAAGGGCTACCGTCCACAGGCTGGATATGGGGTGCACAATAAACTAGCCACTTCGGTGGCAAAATCTAATCCATTCTCCACCAACAATCCTTTGCTAGGATTGTGAACAAAGTACTCATTCGTACTGACCATATTCATAAGAGGCTGCAGGATCTTAGCATGAACTTCCACAATGCTGCCCTGGATATGAAAGCCCTCCAAGATAATTTTAATGATAAAAGAGTCACTTGAATGACTCAGTCTCTGTCAAGAATGGAATACTGAAGTTGAAAGACATCAGAGATAAAAGAAACAAATGGCTGATAAGAACTCTAGAGACACTGGGCTAACAGCCAAGGAGGAAATGGAAAGATTCATGAAGAGAACACTGGATCGTCTTCACAGAGAAATGGATGAAAGGTTTTCTCGTATGCACGACACTGACGTAAAGTTTGGGTTTCTTCTCGATGTCGAAGGACTGTGTTACGGCGCCGACAGCAATGACCTAAAGAAGAAGTGCGAAAATTTAGGCAAATTGTACAGTTCTGATATTGATGGACAGCGGCTATATGAAGAAATTTGGGATTGCAGAATGTTGCTATCAAGTCGGACCAACATGAAAATATCAAGACCTGAAGAACTTCTCGAATTTATTGTTCAGTATGGAGATGAGAGCGTCTTCCCCAGTCTTCACATAGCTATTCATACAATGTTAACCATCGCAGTTTCCATCACCAGCTGTGAGAGATCATTCAGCAAGTTAAAACTAATACTTTCGTATTTGAGATCCTCCATGGGTCAAGGCAGGCTCTGTGATCTTGCTCTGCTGAGAGAAGAAAGAGAAGAAAGTGAAAAAAAAACTGAATTTGAGCACATCATAGACCAATTTGCATAAGTGAAAGCAAGGAAGGTGCAACTGTAATTTTCTTGTAGCGCCATAATTTGTTACTTAAAAGATTAACGAGCTTGACTTGTATTTTTGAACTGATTTTATGATAGTGTTTGCTATAGGCAATATATTCCATAGATGCACCTCTGAAGGCTATTCCTGAAAGTGTGCTCTGTGAGTGAATGTGATTGCGCCAAATTCTTCCCTTCAGTTCATGATTACTGATGATGTTACACCTAGGAAGCGTACAAGTATTGTAGCTCTTAGGAAACATTCTGATTTGAGTATCAAACAGATCACCAAAAATTTGAGCATTGCATAGTCAACTGTTTGTCTGATTCTGAAGAAAGGTGACGACACTGGTGATTGTGGAGTGCTTTGTCGAGGAAGATATGATAGAAAATGCAAGACAACACGTCATGATTACAAAATTATCATAAGAAATAGTGTAAAGGATCCTAAGAAAACCAGCAGAGATCTACAGAGAAATTTGGCTTCAGCTGGTGTAATTGTTGATTATTTAACAGTTCGACGAAGGCTCCTTGAAGCTGGCAGAACTGCCAGAAAGCCGGTAAAGTAACAGTTATTGACTGCTGCTATGAAGAAAAAATGGCTGCGGTGGGCACTCGATCACTAGGAATGGACTACAGATGAATGGATACAGATCAATGGCAGCGAAATGGAGCAAAGACGAACCTCTTGGGAATGAACGCATTCAATAAGCTCCAAAACACACGCCCAAAAAGACATTTTGGGGTAGTTTTACTGCTAAAGGCCCTGGACGGCTTGTTATTGTTGAGTGAATGATGAACAGTGACAAATAAAAGGAAATCCTGGCAACTCATTTACTTCCCATTGTGGATATAGACTTTAGTGATGGAGAAGGCATTTTCCAGCAGGATCTTGTTGCATGATACACTTCCAGAAAAATGATAACATTCTTCGAAGAGAGCGGGCTAAGCGTTCTAAATTAGCCTGGAAACTGTCCTGACCTCAACCCAGTTGAGATCTATGGGCAATAATGAAACGCAGGATCGTAAAACAGGGCTGTTCAACTCTGGAGAAGCTAATTGTTGTTGTTATTTGGACCTGGTACCACGACCAAGAACTTGTGAAAATGTTTTCAATATTGGTCGATTCTATGCCAAAGCGAGTAGCAATGATAATAAAAGCAAAGGGTAGCATATCGCTTATTAAATCAATTATCTGTCATATCATTGCCGTGTATTTTTCAAATAAACATTAATTTTCCAAATAAATGTCTTATTACATCACTGTCCTAATTAATATGAACACTACTGTACACTGGTGCATTATGAAATGCACCAGTGTAGCACAGATTTTTTTTCAATTTCTTTTAGTTAATAACTCCCAGATCCTTCTGTCTGATGTTCTCAGTATTTTGTTACACAGTCTATATTCTTCAAGTGGCCTAATTTAGGTTTCTCCCATTTCTGTTATTATATTTAATCGATACCACGCACGTGGTAATTACAGTTTTGGTGACTACACACGTACATGGTTTCTATAGCAGTCAGACTGAACCTCTTGGATAGCTAACGGAGAACTTGATGAATAAGACATGTGCAACACCTGATAATGCCTCTGGTGAACGAAACGTGTCTCAAAGATATCTAGGCGTTATCTTGGCTTAATATTTATAGCACAACCTTCATAACCGACAGAACATCCAGCAAGACTGACCATTACTACCACTACTTCTACTGCCAACAAAATTACATCTCCACTATCAAGCTCAGCCCACACTGTGTACACTGCTACTGCTTCATCTCTCCACTACATACGTCTCTTTTCTCAAGTCTCTATATTAGACTGACAAAGTCTCTGGTCACTCAAAGATGCCCTAGTGTTGCACATGTCTTATTCATCAACTTGTTGGTATCTTATCTCATTTATCGAATTATAGCAGGGATATTACTGAATTATGCTCATTACCTTGTTATTTGGCCCCAAAATGAAATTGTTCGAGGAAGCTGTGTTTGTACATAGGTTTGAACTACTTTCTGGAGTATAACAACATCCTCCAGCTTGCTCTACAAACACAGCTTTTTCATAAACATTGAGCTAGACGAGAGAGATTTACCTGTCATGTAAAAAAATTACATTAGTCATTATGACCAGTTAACTTATCAGTCGGTCAAATTTGGTGACGAACCATTAAGCGTAAACAAATAATCTAAAACAACTTAACATACAGTACGTAATAAACACAGCTGAGGAACTCACTCAAAAAACTGAATGCGGCCTCTCCTGTCAGCAATGGTCCACACGTTACCAACACCACCCAGGTCAATGGTGCACATAATGACCACCACCAACACACCACCGAGCATGATCGATGTCTGTAGCACATCAGTGTACACCACAGCCCTCACACCTCCCTATGGGCAAAGTTAAAATATAGCTCAGAACAGGTATATTTCGAAGGATAGTGTCACGGGTAGAAGAATATCTCATATAATTTTTACATGACTAATATTGGGTTGCTCACATAAAACATTTGCACAAGAGGCATACAGAGAGCTTATGGATATCTTCCTATCAAAATTCTTCACTTCTCTCAGAGAATGATATTAATCGATATCGCATTTTCTCTTCAGACGTAATATTTATATTGGGATAACTGGTACTTAATATGGATTTTTTATTCTGCAAATGCAAGCTCGCAGGTTCGCTCCCTTCTACTCCTTACACAATGTGTTATGTTCTGTAACAAGCTACATAATTATGCTTACACGGTCTTCACTTGACTAAACTATTAAAATACGTCCAATATGTTATACTCACAATAGTGGTGTAGAAAGTACAGACTGAGCCTATGATGAGTGTGGAGACCCACGTGGATAAGTGGGTGACAGAAGACATGATGAGTGCCGGCGCGTACATTCCCATAGCCATGTACGTAAAGGAGACCAAGAACAAACATATGGTAGCCATCTTCCGCAGCAGCTTAGACCCAAACCTCAGCTCTAAATACTATAAGCAGCGAGAAACAAAAATATTTATATTTTCATATAGCTGAATTTACATGCTGTTATCCTTGCTCAGTTTATTTCATATCCCAGCAAATTCTAAGGTCTAAACCACCCCCAGATGCGACCCACAATAGTCGACTAAAACCCAGGTATCAGTTTACTATTAGATGAACAGAAGCAACAGATGTAAGAAAACTTATCCATATATCTCACACTGCCTGAGAATCAACCTCGATTTAATTCATTTTTGAAGCCGAGCACTCTACTATTCAGCTAGAAAAAATAAAATAAATGTAATAACAGTACGTTGCATTTATTAAAATATAAACCATACAGTGGCGGCTCGTGTATAGGCACTGAGGAACTGCAGCACCCCCTATTTTCACTCATATTATCGATAACATTCAATATAATGAGTTTTTTCTTTAATTCTTTCTTTATACTTATACATTATATAATCCTCAAGCTTAATGTCAGTAGCCATCCCCTAGTACATGAAAAAGTTACAAAAATCCTCCTATGGAACTGTGCGCTTCACAGTTCCAGCGACTCAGTGTTTGGCTGTTGTGCGCATGCGCACATGTCCGAGTTAAGACGCTGCACGCTAGGTAGAGAGAGCACTGTCGCTGACGCAGTGCCGACACTGTTGTGCAAGTGTAAGGTAGTGTTTCTTTTTGACTGAGCGACGTGTGTTGTGCTTAAAAGCCATGCACCATATTCTTGAATGTGATTAAGTGTAGAATTAGATGGTTATCATGCTTCCAACTATTTTATTTAATTCATAGTTTTTTCGGTTCTTTTATTTTACAGAAAATTTAAATAATTTAATCATGGCCTCCTTCCATCTCCAAGAAATAAGTTGTGTGACTGTAAGTGAAATTCAACAGCTTAAGTTTTCACAGTTGTCTCTCCATGAGAAAGTTACAGTTAAGAAAAGAGGCCATTCAACACCTGGTATTCAAATATCTAAGCCAGGAATAAACAACAACAAGAACTATATTCTGAATGGTACCAACGGAAAAGTTGGCTTTGCGGCTGTGAAGTAAAAAATTAATTGTTTTGCTTCCCATGTTTGATGTTTGGAGGTGATGTAACGGAAAAAAGATGGTTTAGAAATATAAACAAAATGAAAGAAAAATCTGAAAAACATGATAAGTCAAAGAAGCGTTGCAAATGTGGTTTCACTGTCACTTTTAGATTAGATTTTGCCACCGAAGTGGTTAGTTTATTGTGCACCCCATATCCATCCTGTGGACGGTAGCGCAAGAGCATATGGATACACAAAATGCCTAGGCACTAGGTCCCAAAGGGGTTAACAATTGTACATTTGGGTTTATATCTACATTTCAATTATCTGTTACAAGCAAATTTAGGAAATTTGCTTAGTACAATTGGTATCTTATTTCATGAATAAGATATCTTGACATGTCACATAGGTTATTATACTGTCTATCTCTATATTCCTCAAAAAGTGCACAATTAAGCACATAGTGTTCACTTTTAGGAAACGTAAATATTAAGAAGAAACTTAGTGAAGCAAACAGACTTTCAATCAATGAACATAACATAAAGGTTAAAAAGAACCGTGAAATTTTATCCAAAATCATAGCCTGTATTTTCTTTTGTGGAAACTTCGAAACTTCCTTACGAGGACATGATGAAAAAGATGATTCAGTAAATCCAGGGGTATTTAGAGGATTAATCACTTAGAAACCAGTACGGTCTTCAAAGGTGCTTCTAAGACCATTCAGAATGAGATGCTTGACTGCCTGCTACAAATATACCATGTGATAAGGACAGAAATTAGAGAAGCTTCCTTTGTAGCTGTCATGGCTGATGACACAACACATGTTTTGGAATACACTCAAATGGTCATTGTTGTAATGGAGAAATATTTGAGCGTTTTTGGGAATTCTTTATTCCAGAATATCAAACTGCAGATGGCATATCAAAACGTATTCTAGAACAATTAGACATATTCCTTCAAGGAAATGGACATAAACTGATAGCTCAGACATTTGATGGTGGAAATGTCATGAAAGTCAAAAAAAAAGCCAGAGTTCAAGCAAAAATAAAACAAGTATTACACGGAAAGCAAGAATATTTTTTCTCTAACATTTTGGCTATTGAAACATTTTTCTCAAGATCACCGCAACGTGTATCCATTCTCAAGAAGCATATAGTAAGTAAGTAAGTTTATTCAGGTATACACAAATACAGTTACATAGATTATCATACATAGCAGCACATGTGTAGAGAACCTAGGATAACCCAAAAAAGTCAGACAGAGTGACTTATGGACGTCAGCATTCCACGTCCATCCTCTACAAGGTGCAACTTCAACATACGGATCGTAAACAGAGTCTATGAAAATTTGCAAGCTTTAAAAAGTTGTTTTACTGAAATTCAGTTAACATCAAATGCAAATCAAACCATTCCAGAAGCAACAGGAATTTTAAAATACCTGAATGATGATAATTTCATGTTTTAGTTAGAGCTTTTTCATCAGATTATGTCTCATGTTGAAGTAATTTACAACCAAATGCAATCTCGAGAAATTAGTGTTTAAAGTCAGTGAATATAAAACAGATTTCAAAACTGCTGTTTTAGAAATAAGAAACTGGAAGTACTGTGAGAATCCTTCCAAGACACTCATGGCAGAAGCTAAGGAAGTGTGTGAGTGTACATGTGTTGATATAATGGACAGATAATATTCCAATAAACACTTAGTAGCTGCTAAATTGTTCAACAAGAAAAGCTTCACTAGTTTTAAGACTGAACTGCCAACACAAGAGACAGTGCTGACCACTGAAGCATATCCCATCATTGACAAAGAAAACCTGGAAACTGAACTAAAAGTATTCTATTGTAGATCTGATATGCATGAATATTGCAAATTAATTGAGCTGCTGAAATTTATCTTGGAAAATAATCTAGATGATCTTCTTAGTGAAATTACGAAACTGATAAAAATCCTCTTGACAATTCCCATGACAACATCAGAGCCAGAACTCTGCCATGACAACATCAGAGCCAGAACTCTGCCATGACAACATCAGAGCCAGAACTCTGTCATGACAACATCAGAGCCAGAACTCTGCCATGACAACATCAGAGCCAGAACTCTGCCATGACAACATCAGAGCCAGAACTCTGCCATGACAACATCAGAGCCAGAACTCTGCCATGACAACATCAGAGCCAGAACTCTGCCATGACAACATCAGAGCCAGAACTCTGCCATGACAACATCAGAGCCAGAACTCTGCCATGACAACATCAGAGCCAGAACTCTGCCATGACAACATCAGAGCCAGAACTCTGCCATGACAACATCAGAGCCAGAACTCTGCCATGACAACATCAGAGCCAGAACTCTGCCATGACAACATCAGAGCCAGAACTCTGCCATGACAACATCAGAGCCAGAACTCTGCCATGACAACATCAGAGCCAGAACGCTGCCATGACAACATCAGAGCCAGAACTCTGCCATGACAACATCAGAGCCAGAACTCTGCCATGACAACATCAGAGCCAGAACTCTGCCATGACAACATCAGAGCCAGAACTCTGCCATGACAACATCAGAGCCAGAACGCTGCCATGACAACATCAGAGCCAGAACGCTGCCATGACAACATCAGAGCCAGAACGCTGCCATGACAACATCAGAGCCAGAACGCTGCCATGACAACATCAGAGCCAGAACGCTGCCATGACAACATCAGAGCAGAACGCTGCCATGACAACATCAGAGCAGAACCTGCCATGACAACATCAGAGCCAGAACTCCATGACACATCAGAGCCAGAACTCTGCATGACAACATCAGAGCAGAACTCTGCCATGACAACATCAGAGCAGAACTCTGCATGAAACATCAGAGCCAGAACTCTGCCATGACAACATCAGAGCCAGAACGCTGCCATGACAACATCAGAGCCAGAACTCTGCCATGACAACATCAGAGCCAGAACTCTGCCATGACAACATCAGAGCCAGAACTCTGCCATGACAACATCAGAGCCAGAACCTGCCATGACAACATCAGAGCCAGAACGCTGCCATGACAACATCAGAGCCAGAACCTGCCATGACAACATCAGAGCCAGAACTCTGCCATGACAACATCAGAGCCAGAACTCTGCCATGACAACATCAGAGCCAGAACTCTGCCATGACAACATCAGAGCCAGAACTCTGCCATGACAACATCAGAGCCAGAACTCTGCCATGACAACATCAGAGCCAGAACTCTGCCATGACAACATCAGAGCCAGAACTCTGCCATGACAACATCAGAGCCAGAACTCTGCCATGACAACATCAGAGCCAGAACTCTGCCATGACAACATCAGAGCCAGAACTCTGCCATGACAACATCAGAGCCAGAACTCTGCCATGACAACATCAGAGCCAGAACTCTGCCATGACAACATCAGAGCCAGAACTCTGCCATGACAACATCAGAGCCAGAACTCTGCCATGACAACATCAGAGCCAGAACTCTGCCATGACAACATCAGAGCCAGAACTCTGCCATGACAACATCAGAGCCAGAACTCTGCCATGACAACATCAGAGCCAGAACTCTGCCATGACAACATCAGAGCCAGAACGCTGCCATGACAACATCAGAGCCAGAACGCTGCCATGACAACATCAGAGCCAGAACTCTGCCATGACAACATCAGAGCCAGAACTCTGCCATGACAACATCAGAGCCAGAACTCTGCCATGACAACATCAGAGCCAGAACTCTGCCATGACAACATCAGAGCCAGAACTCTGCCATGACAACATCAGAGTCAGAACTCTGCCATGACAACATCAGAGCCAGAACTCTGCCATGACAACATCAGAGCCAGAACTCTGCCATGACAACATCAGAGCCAGAACTCTGCCATGACAACATCAGAGCCAGAACTCTGCCATGACAACATCAGAGCCAGAACTCTGCCATGACAACATCAGAGCCAGAACGCTGCCATGACAACATCAGAGCCAGAACGCTGCCATGACAACATCAGAGCAGAACCTGCCATGACAACATCAGGCCAGAACTCTGCCATGACAACATCAGAGCCAGAACGCTGCCATGACAACATCAGAGCCAGAACTCTGCCATGACAACATCAGAGCCAGAATCTCTGCAATCAAGTCAGAACCTGCCATGACAACATCAGAGCCAGAACTCTGCCATGACAACATCAGAGCCAGAACTCTGCCATGACAACATCAGAGCCAGAACTCTGCTTTTCAACAATGAAAAGAATAAAAACTTTTCTAAGGAGCACTATGAATCTTGAAAGACTAAACACGTGCAGTTCTTTCAATGGAGAAAAATTTCCTCAACAGTCATCAAGAGATCAAGGAGAAAAGTATTAATATTTTCGCGCAAAGTAGAACAAGAAGAATGGATTTCGTGTTTAAATGAATGGATCAAACTTGAACTGCAACAATTTAGGTAAGTAAAAAATATTATTTTGTTTATGACTTTATCAAGCTTAAGTATAAATTTTATTTTTATATGCTTGTTTCGTTTTACACAATATTAAAACAATGGTTAAAAAATTTCTGAAGCAGCACCTCCACTAATTTTAGCTACGAGCCGCCACTGAAACCATATGTCAGAAAAGGATATTCATTAGGTTGATAAACTGACCTCGTTGATGGAGACGAGTTTCAGCTTGTAAAAAATCGGGAGAATGATGTAGCCCACGAAGATAGAACCTGGGATGTAACCCAGCAAGACTGTAGTCACCTGTGAGCCGAAGAAGTATGTCTCCGTCGGGGTTCCTGTGGAAGATGTGACTGTTACTGGCCAGGGCTGACACGATCTCAGCAATATAATCTTACGACATATTTTCGTAATATTTGCTTGGGAAGAAAAGCTGCTTGGGTATGGTACATAACAGAATCAGTTGTGTGTTTGTACGTGTACTCACCTAGATTAGATTTTGCCACCGAAGTGGCTAGTTTATTGGGCACCCCATATCCATCCTGTGGACGGTAGCGCAAGAGCATATGGATACACAAAAGGCCTAGGAGCTAGGCCCCAAAAGGGTTAACAATTGTACATTTGGATTTATATCTACAGTTCACTTATCTGTTACAAGCAAATTTAGGAAATTTGCTTAGTTTAACTGGTATCTTATTTTCATGAATAAGATATCTTGACATGTCACATAGGTTATTATACTGTCTATCTCTATATTCCTCAATAAGTGGACAATTAAGCACATAGTGTTCAAGACAGTGACCATATGCCTGATCATATAATTTGCATTTAGTTTGATCATCATCTGTGTGTCTCCCAAACTGCCAGAAGTACTTGTAACCAAGCCTAAGCCTGGCCACTACAACATCAGTCAGTCTGTTCACATTGCAAGTTCCTCCATAAACATACTTATCTATGTTCATGTTATCATAGTGGGTTATAGATCTACTCAGGCTTCTAACTGAATTCCTATAGCAATCATTTTCATTATTTATTTCTCTCCCTAGTTGTGGTTTCAAGGGTCAAGTCACAGCTTCTGGCCCCTCTTCATCACTGGCCGCTACTAGGTCACTCTTCCTGCTCCATGAGCTTTATCATACCTTTTCTTAAAGCTATATATGGATCCTGCCTCCACTACATCACTTCCCAGACTATTCCATTTCCTAACAACTCTGTGACTGAAGAAATACTTCCTAACATCCCTGTGATTCATCTGAGTCTTCAACTTCCAACTGTGACCCCTTGTTGCTATATCCCATCTCTAGAACATCCTGTCTCTATCTACCTGGTCAATTCCTCTCGGTATTTTATATGTCGTTATCATATCCTCCTATCTCTCCTGTCCTCCAGTGTCGTCAGGTCGATTTCCCTTAACCTCTCCTCGTAGAAGAATTCAATCGGACGAGGACCAGGAAATACTACAAAGGGATCTGGACAGGCTGTAGGCTTGGTCCAGAAACTGGCTCCTGGAGTTCAACGCCACCAAGTGCAAAGTTATGAAGATTGGAGAAGGGCAAAGAAGACCGCAAATGGAGAACAATCTAGGGGGCCAGAGACTGCATACCTCACTCAAGGAAAAGGATCTTGGGGACCAGTCTTTTTACAAACCTTTGCACTTTCTCTAGTTTCCTTACGTGCTTGGCTATGTGTGGGTTCCAAACTGGTGCTGCATACTCCAATATAGACCTAACGTACATGGTGTACAGGGTTATGAACGATTCCTTATTGAGATGTCGGAATGCTGTTTTTAGGTTTGCTAGGTGCCCATATGTTGCAGCAGTTATTTGGTTGATGTGCGCCTCAGGAGATGTGCCCGGTGTTATACTCACCCCAAGATCCTTTTCCTTGAGTGAGGTATGCAGTCTCTGGCCCCCTAGATTGTTCTCCATTTGCGGTCTTCTTTGCCCTTCACCAATCTTCATAACTTTGCACTTGGTGGCGTTGAACTCCAGGAGCCAGTTTCTGGACCAAGCCTACAGCCTGTCCAGATCCCTTTGTAGTATTTCCTGGTCCTCGTCCGATTGAATTCTTCTCATCAACTTCACATCATCTGCAAACAGGGACATTTCTGAGTCTATTCTTTCCGTCATGTCGTTCACATATATCAGAAACAGCACCGGTCATTGGACTGACCCCTGTGAAACCCCGCTCGTCACAGGCGCCCACTCTGACACCTCGTCACGTAACATGACTCACTGTAGTCTTCCCGACAAGTATTTCCTGATTCATTGCAGTGCCTTCCCTGTTATCCCTGCCTGGTTCTCTAGCTTTTGCACTAATCTCTTATGTGGAACTGTGCCAAACGCCTTCTTACAGTCCAAGAAAAGACAATCTACCCACCCCTCTCTCTCTTGTCTTGCTGCTGTCACCCTGTCATAGAACTCCAGTAGGTTTGTGACACAGGATTTTCCGTCCCTGAAACCGTGCTTGTTGTCGTTGATACGCTCATTCGTTTCTACGTGTTACACCACTCTTCTGATAATCTTCTCCATGACATTGCATACCATACATGTCAGTGACACTGGTCTGTAGTTTAATGTTTCGTGTCTGTCTCCTTTTCAAAAAATTGGGACTACATTTGCTGTCTTCCATACTTCAGGTAGCCGCCCTGTTTCGATAGATGTGTTGAAGATTGTTATTAGTGGTACACATAGCACCTCTACTCCATCTCTCAGGACCCATGGAGAGATGTTATCCGGTCCCATCACCTTTGATGTATCTAGCTCGCTTAGCAGCCTCTTCACTTCTTCCTCGGTTGTATGTATTGTGTCCAACACTTGATTGTGTACCTCTCCGTCTTTCTGGAGTCCCTTCTGTCTCCTCTGTGAACACTTCTTTGAATCTCATGTTGAGCTCCTCACATACTTCGCGGTCATTTCTTGTGATCTCCCCTCCTTCCTTCCTCAGCCTGATTACCTGGTCCTTGACTGTTGTTTTCCTCCTGATGTGGCTGTACAACAGCTTCGGGTCAGGTTTGGCTTTCGCCAAACTTAAGGCTCTCTTTGACTTAAGGCTCTCTTTGAGAGTTTAACAGTTTCCAGTTACTGTAAATTTATGTAAGTCTACTATTATTGCCAGTCTACTATTAACTTTTTGGGCCATGAAATAGGTAGTAGTAAAGTAGCCCCTAAATTTGCTAAAATTCTTTCCATTAAGAATTACCCTGTGCCTCATGAAAGAAAATCTATCCAGATTCTTAGAGATCGTAGGTTTCTACAGACACTTCTGTAAGAATTTTGCAGAAGTGGCCCCATTAACCTCTCTTACCAGTCAGAAACAGAAATTTCAATGGACCCCAGAGTGTCAAGAAGCATTTAACATAGCCAAATGGCTACTCTGTACTGCACCCATTCTCCTGTCTCCCGATTTTTCAAAACCTTTTGTGTTATGGTTGACGCATGCAAGTCAGGGGTGGGGGCAATACTCCTACAGAAATTTGGGGAAGAGTGGTTGCAACCTGTCGCTTACTTCTCTGCCAAGTATCAATCTTACCAAAGAGCTAACGCCACCATAGAGAAAGAAACCTTAGCATTGGAACATTTTGAGGTCTTCATGGGGCAGTCGTCCCAAGTGGTCACAGTCTACAGCAATCACAATCCTCTAGTCTACCTCAACACTATGAAAAACCACAAGACATGTCTGATGAGATGGAGTCTCAGGCTGCAACCCTATAACATTAGTCATACATATTGCTGGCAAGCAAATGCGCTGGCAGATACTCTTTCCCATGCTTAAGTTAGGACGTGATAGGGAATATGGGTAGCCAATCTCTTTTATTCCCCCTTTTTTTAAAGAATGTTTTTAAAATTGATTTTTTTTTTAGTGAGGGGACATTCTGCTGCCATCCACAGGTATTTTGAACCAATGTTAAAATTACTATCTGCTGTCTCGCTCTAGGGTAGAGTTTGACTTTGAGTCTCTAAAGAAAGTACTCTATCTAATTAGTTGGATGGCCGAGAGGAAAGACCGTTCCATTATTTGTGATAAATGGTTTTGAAAACCTACAAGTTGAAGATTGAGACATATGTTGTATAAGTGTCTCAATGTTCAGTGCCATGGCGGCACGCTACCCATGGAGGAGGAGGCCTAGTCCCAGCTATTAGAGCCCTTTTGGGGTGGGGGTGTGGCATGCTAAGTGTATGTTTCACTTTATTCGGCGTATGTCACACTCCCATATAGGCTGCCTCCCAACCAGCAAACCGGGTGCTTAAGGGTTTAACGATCAATAGGGTACCCATCATTAAATCAAAAGCTTGGTTCACTGGCCAATCACAGGGAAGCCTGCCAAAGCTGAAGCAACATGGTTTGCTTGTGATAAGCATTGACAGACTTATCTGAGCTGCTGGTTGATACGGTGCACTCTCTCTCTGGCTTCTGCTTTTGCCATTTGTTGTCACTGTGTGGTACACTTACTATTCAACCTCTGTGCATAGTGTACATAAGTGTACATACTTGTATATATCTGGCCGATTATATCTTGTGAAGGAAATACAAGTTATATACTATTGCTGAGTTTGTTTGCTCCACTTTGAAACCCATTATGACCAGGTGGCTGCACATACGATACCTGTGTTCGTAAAAGTTACTCACGTGCTAAACGGACTTTCTTCTCTCCCAGACTCTCTACTCCTGGGAAATCTGTTCTCTACCTTACCTATATTTCCAGGTTTTTTTCATCTCAACAACTCTCTCCGTTCCTTAGACATCAAACTTTCCTTTCACCAGACTAACACCTTTCGCACTAATCTAGTTCGCATCTCTCCTCCTGTTATAGATGCTCCTGGTGTCTACTCTATTTCATATTCTTCTTGTCCCCTTCGGTACTTTGGAGAAACTGGCCGCTCTCTTTCTGACAGACTCAAGGAGTGCAAAAGTAGTGTTAGGCTTGCCGACACCAACAATGCAGTCATTCTATTGACTGGTCTTCTGCTAAAACTCTGTCTACCCTCCTTCTAACTTTCACAGTCGCCGTATTATTGAATCCTTCCTTATACACAACTTTCCTTGTATGAATCTTAGTCGTGGCTTTGTCTCTGTAGATGCTTCCTTTCCCATTACATTGTAAAATGCTCCAAACTTCAGGACACACGTGACTAAACCTGATTCTTTTTTGTGCTCCTCCTTCTTCCTCTTCTCCTTTCCTATTTTTCATTTTTCTTGTTTTGGGTTTCCTTTCTTCTGCCTTGGGTGTTTTGCCCTTTATTTCCCCCTCCCTGTGTTTTTGGTCTTGCCCCTTGTGGGCTCTTACCTCTCCTGCAGTGCTCCTCTTTCTTCACTGACTCCACTACTACTACTACTTACTTTCCTACTACATTTGGCTCCTATCTTCACTTTTACCTTCTTTTTCTCTCCCCCTTTCTATTCTTGTCTCACCAACCACTCTCCCTATTTTTCACTACCACTACTACTACTACCACTACTACTTCTAATACTACTTCCACTACTACTACTTCCACCTCTCTTGTCCCGTCCCTGCCAACTGGCATATATATACCTGCTCCTTCTCCCCTTTCTGTTAGTGTGACTTTGTAAATGGTCCAAGTCGGAGCTGAACGTCGTGGTAAGCTCCTCTTTCCTATGTGCGGGTTATCTGTGTATTGTTCCAGTCACGGTATTGTGTCTCTTTATTCTGTTTGAAGCTACACGAGTAGAGTTATGCTTATGATGTCCTATCAAATACAATTTGTTAATCAAAATTCTTTTTAAAGTTTCCCTCATCTCTGAAATCATTCTATTAGTGAAGAACTGTGATGAAAAAATTGTAATAGCCTTTCATCTCCACGTTTGTGACTTGATAAAGAACAATGTGTGGGCGAAACGTAGTCAATAAAAGATCACATTATACTGCATTTGTGTTTATTTTTCCAGAGGTCCATCTCACTGGCAAGTCTTGTTAAATTTGCAGTTGTGGTCTCTACTTATTCCTGATGTAGGTATCAAGAAATCTTTATGTATTCTTTCGTTCCTTTTTTATGACCATGATGTTATCATGTCATGTCTTTTTCTTTAAGGTAGAGTAGACATCTTTAAGGTTATCATCATAATATATATTTTTTTGTAATTCCGGTAACCATTGTACAGCTCTTCTTAGGATCTTTTCTAACATACCGCTGTATATTCCTGTTATGACCTGTATAGGTTCGCTGACGCTCTAGCTTCACACGGCGAGGGTCTGCGTTCGATTCCCAGCGAGGGTAGAAACATTGGGCGTGTTTCTTTACACTGGTTGTCTATGTTCACTCATCAGTAAAATGGGTACCTGGGTGTTAGTCGACTGGTGTGGGTCGCATCCTGGGACAATGACCTAATTTGCCCGAAATACTCTACATAACAAGCGGCTGTCTATATAGTAGTATGTCAGTGATGTCAGCTAGGCCTGTATACCATGTACATGTACTTGTAGTAAATAAAGATATTAATAATTCACCAATGTAGTTTATGAGTCTATCACAATTTTGCTTATGTGATCTACCAATGGCAGTCTAATGTTGATTGTAAACCTTAAATCCTCCCTTTCTCTCCTGATTTCACTTTTTTTCATGTTTCTATTATATGACATTTATTTACATTAAATTCCATCGTCCATCTATCACTCTATTTGTTCAAATTATCCAAGTCATTGTGTGGAGATTTACAGTTATTTTTAATATTTTGCCTAAGTTTTTTTTACATCTGCGAACATTCATAGTTCTTTTTCCTTCTGATGAGTCAGTAAAAGTTAGAACATCATTGGGTAATCACAGACTATTGTACTCACCTAATTGTGGTTGCAGGGGTCGATTCATAGCTCCTGGCCCCGCCTCTTCACTGACCGCTACTGGGTCACTCTCCCCGCGCCATGAGCTTTATCATACCTCTTCTTAAAGCTATGAATGGATCCTGCCTCCACTACATCGCTTCCAAGACTATTCCACTTCCCGACCACTCTGTGACTGAAGAAATACTTCCTAACATCCCTGTGATTCATCTGAGTCTTCAGCTTCCAATTGTGTCCCCTTGTTGCTGTGTCTCATCTCTGGAACATTCTGTCTCTGTCCACCTTGTAAATTCCTCTCAGTATTTCATATGTCGTTATCATGTTCCCCCTATCTCTCCTGTCCTCCAGTGTCGTCAGGTCGATTTCCCTTAACCTCTCCTCGTAGGACATACACCTTAGCTCCGGGACTAGTATTGTTGCAAACCTTTGCACTTTCTCTAGTTTCTTTACGTGCTTGGCTAGGTGTGGGTTCCAAACTGGTGCTGCATACTCCAATATGGGCCTAACGTACACAGTGTACAGGGTCCTGAACGATTCCTTATTAAGATGTCGGAATGCTGTTCTTAGGTTTACTAGGCGCCTGTATGCTGCAGCAGTTATTTGGTTGATGTGCGCCTCAGGAGATGTGCCTTGTGTTATACTCACCCCAAGATCTTTTTCCTTGCTTGAGGTTTGTAGTCTCTGGTCCCCTAGACTGTACTCCGTCTGCGGTCTTCTCTGCCCTTCCCCAATCTTCATGACTTTGCACTTGGTGGGGTTGAACTCCAGGAGCCAATTTCTGGACCAGGCTTGCAGCCTGTCCAGATCCCTTTGTAGTTCTGCCTGGTCCTCGTCTGATTGAATTCTTCTCATCAATTTCACATCATCTGCAAAAAGGGACACTTCGGAGTCTATTCCTTCCGTCATGTCGTTCACAAATACCAGAAACAGCACCGGTCCTAGGACTGACCCCTGTGGAACCCCACTCGTCAACGGCGCCCACTCTGACACCTCGCCACGTACCATGACTCGCTGCTGTCTTCCTGACAGGTATTTCCTGATCCATTGTAGTGCCTTCCCTGTTATCCCTGCCTGGTCCTCCAGCTTCTGCACTAATCTCTTGTGTGGAACTGTGTCAAACGCCTTCTTACAGTCCAAGAAAATGCAATCTACCCACCTCTCTCTCTCTTGTCTTCTGTCACCCTGTCATAGAACTCCAGTAGGTTTGTGACACAGGATTTTCCGTCCCTGAAACCGTGCTGGTTGTCGTTGATACGCTCATTCGTTTCTAGGTGCTCCACCACTCTTCTCCTGATGATCTTCTCCATGACCTTGCATACCATACATGTCAGTGACACTGGTTTGTAGTTTAGTGCTTCGTGCCTGTCTCCTTTTTTAAAAATTGGGACTACATTTGTTGTCTTCCATACCTCAGGTAGTTGCCCTGTTTCGATAGATGTGCTGAAGATTGTTGTTAGTGGTACACATAGCTCCTCTGCTCCCTCTCTCAGGACCCATGGAGAAATGTTATCCGGCCCCATCGTCTTTGAGGTATCTAGCTCGCTTAGCAGCCTCTTCACTTCCTCCTCAGTTGTGTGTATTGTGTCCAGCACCTTATGGTGTACCCTACCTCTCCGCCTTTCTGGAGGCCCTTCTATCTCCTCTGTGAACACTTCTTTGAATCTCATGTTGAGTTCCTCACAAACTTCGCAAACTTGTGACCTCCCCTCCTTCCTTCCTCAGCCTGATTACCTGGTCCTTGACTTGTTCTCCTCTTGATGTGGCTGTACAACAGCTTTGGGTCAGATGTGGCTTTCGCCAGATCTGTCTTTGGACCTCCCTACTTACCTGTGCATAACTAACAAAAAAGGCACAATACCGTGACTGGAACAATACACACACAACCCGCACATATAAAAGAGAGGAGCTTACGACGACGTTTCGGCCCGACTTGGACCATTTACAAAGTCACACTAACACACAGAGACAGAGGAAGGGTATTTATAGGCAGGCAGACAGGGGAGGGTACAAGAGAGTGGGGAAATGTAGGAGTAGTGGTAGTAGTGGTAGTAGTAAAGGTAGTAGTAAAGGTAGTAGAGTAGACAGTCATATGGGAAGGAGCACTGCTATGAGGCTAGCGGCCCGCAAGGGGGTACGAGAGGGAAGAAAAGCGAAAAATGAAGGAAAATACAAGGCAAAAGAAAGAACAGAAAGAAAGGAAAACCCAAGGAGAAAAAAAGGAGAAGGGGAAGATAAGACAGGGAAGGAATCAGGTTAAGTCACGGGTGTTCTGAAGTTTAGAGCATTTAACAATGTAATGAGAGAGGAAAGCATCAACAGAGACAAAGCCAGGGCTAAGATTCATACAGGGAAAGTTGTGTATAAGGGAGGATTCAACCAGGCGGCGACTATGAAAGTTAGACGTAGGGTAGACAGTTTTAGCAGAAGACCAATCAATGGGATGACTGTGATCTCTGACATGACAGAAAAGAGCATTATTAGTGTCGGCAAGCCTAACACTATTTTTGTGCTCCCTGAGTCTGTCAGAAAGAGATCGGCCAGTTTCTCCGAAGTACTGAAGAGGACAGGAGGAGCAAGAAATAGAGTAGACACCAGGAGAATCTGTGGAGGTAGGGAGGTATGAACTAGATTAGTGCGAAGAGTGTTAGTTTGGCGAAAGGTAAGTTTGATGTCTAAGGAACGGAGAGAGTTGCTGAGATTAGAGAGACCAGAGATGTAGGGAAGGCAGAGGACTGGAGAGTTCTCAGGAGTAGAGGGTTTAGGAGAGAAGAAAGTCCGTTTAGCACGAGAGAAAGCAGAGTCTATGAAATGGGAAGGGTAGCCCAGGCGGGAAAAAGAATTATGAAGAGTGGAAATTTCTGCTTCAAGAAACTGAGGATCACAGATGCGGAGAGCACGGAGAAAGAGGGAGATAAGAACACTCTTCTTGACAGAGGAGGCATGATAAGAGAAGTAATGAATGTACATGCCACTGTGCATAGGCTTGCGGTACACGGAGAAGGCAAAACCTGTAACTGAACGGTGGACATGAACATCAAGGAAAGGAAGCAAAGAATTAGATTCCCAATCAGCTTTAAACTTAATGGAAGGGGCAAGATTATTAAGAGCATCAAGAAAAGGTTGGAAGAGACTTAAGTCATGAGGCCAAAGAGCAAAGATGTCATCTACATAGCGGAGCCAGAGTGAAGGACGTACATCAATAGTGGGAAGAAGAACAGTCTCGAAGTATTCCATATAAAGATTAGCAAGAACAGGAGATAGAGGAGAGCCCATAGCGACACCAAAGGTTTGAGAATAATATTTACCTTGAAAGGAAAAGGAGTTAGAGTCCACGCAAAGTCGGATAAGATCAAGAAAGACATCAGTAGGTATAGGGAGATGAAGTAACCCTTCATTGGCCTTCTCTCCGAGAAAATTAAGGACATCATCCAGAGGGACATTAGTGAAGAGGGACTCGACATCAAGACTAAGCATCTTACAGGTCGGGCCGAAACGTCGTCGTAAGCTCCTCTCTTTTATATGTGCGGGTTGTGTGTGTATATATACCTGTGCATATTCATTTCTGGCTCTACGACTGCTCTCCGTATTCTCCTGGGTCCTTTGCCTTCTATATTTCTTCCATTTCCTAGTACACTTGGTTTTGGCTTCCCTGCACCTTTGGGTGAACCACAGGCTCATCCTGGCTTTTTCGCTTTTCCTGTTACCCTTGGGTACAAACCTCTTTTCAGCTTCCTCGGAAATTGTTGTCATATATTCCATCATCTCGTTTACTGACTTCCCTGCCAGCTCTCTGTCCCACTGAACTCCATGCAGGAAATTCTTCATGCCTACATAGTCCCCTTTCTTGTAGTTTGGCTTCATTCGTCCAGCCCTTCCTGCTTCCTCCTTCACTTGTAACTCTATTGTCGTTATAACTATTAGCATTTTACTCTCAAAAAGAATCTCTCATTCATTGTAATAATTTTATTTTTATTATTCCTGTATTATACTATTTCCAAATTAGACACAAGAGAACTCTATCGAAGGCTTCTTAAAGTCTTGACTAAATACATTCAGTTCAACCATTTCTTTCTTGAACAAATTTTTCTGACATTGTCCTAATAACTTCACAGATTTGATATACATGAATTTGCAAACCGAATATTACCAGTTAGTAGATTTGTGTTCTCTAAGCATTTAATCAACCCTTCTCAAATGTTTGTTTCCAAATTTATTACACTTGTCTTAGTTACATTCTCATGTGCTAATGGAGCTTTTGGTCATCTGACCAAAGCCTTTCACTGGCTTACCTGTCCATCCCTTCAAAAATTGACATTGAAATGCGTCAAATATCAAATAAAATTTATGTAAATAGTGTAAATTCATATATACAGCGACAAAAATTGTCGGTTCCTTTGCGGATGACACCCGAATTGCCATGACAGTGACCTCCATCGAAGACACTGCAAGACTCCAAGCGGACATCAACGAAAACAATATGAAGTTCAATGAAAAGAAATTTCAAATACTCAGATTTGGAAAACTTGATGAAATTAAGACTGTATCAGGGTATACAACAAATTCTAACCACACAATAGAGCAAAAAACTAATGTGAAGGACCTGGGAGTGATAATGTCCAATGATCTCACCTTCAAAGTCCACAACAATGTATCTACCTCATCTGCTAGAAAAATGATAGGATGGATAATGAGAACCTTCAAAACTAGGGACGCCAAGCCCATGATGATTCTCTTCTAATCGCTTGTTCTCTTTTGGTTGGAATACTGCTGTACACTAACAGCCCCCTTCAAGGCAAGCGAAATTGCTGACCTGGAGAGTGTACAGAGAACTTTCACGGCACACATAAGTACGATCAAGCACCTAAATTACTGGGAATAGTAAAGTCTCTTGATTTGTATTCCCTGGAACGCAGGCAAGAAAGATACATGATAATATAAATATGGAAAATCCTAAAGGGATTAGTACCAAATTTGCACATGAAAATTACTCCCTATGAAAGCAAAAGACTCGGCAGGAGATACAACATCCCTCCCCCCAATGAAAAGCAAGGGCGCCACGAGTACGCTAAGAGACAAGACAGTAAGTGTCAAGGGCTCCAAGACTGTTCAACTGCCTCCCAGCATACTTAAGGGGGATTACCAATAGACCCTTGGCTGTCTTCAAGAAGGCGCTGGTCAGCCACCTAAAGTCAGTACCTGACCAGCCGGGCTGTGGTTCGTACGTCGGTTTGTGTGTGGCTAGCAGTAACAGCCTGGTTGATCAGGCCCTGATTCACCAAGAGGCCTGGGCAGTAGGGGCGTTAACCCCCAAAACCCCTTCCAGGTATACTCCAGGTATTATGTTTCCTTAGTCTGGATCAATGATCGAGACTATAGAGCTGAACACTGCTCAGGACTGAAGGACTCTCCACGACAACACTTCTTCAGTGCTGTCAGGCTGAGACTGATCACCTCATCTTTGCCTCTTCACTGCATCTGGTGTCTCCGATATTTAGTTACCTGTATTCGACTGAAGACGCCCACTGGATAAGAGAAACGTTTCGACAATAAAAGATACCCAATTGTTGCACACATGTCTTACTTAAATATTGTAAACCTGCCTTTAAGCAAAATAAATCAGGGCCGAAAGTTTGAATTGATGAAAAGAGCTTATCCAGTTATCGCATGGGAATAAATAATCTCCACTTATTAAATTATATTTTAAAATTGACAAATATGCACCTACACAGCCTAAACTTCATTAGACTAAATGCATCAGTGATTCAAGTTTAAGCCATTTAAAAGATAATTTCGCAAGTTAATGCACGAATAAAATTTGTAGAATATATATATTTTTTAAAGGGCACTTACACAATCTAATCCTCCTCCAAGATGCATCAGCATCAAAAATTTATGCCGATCAAAAAGGCATTCCAAAGTTTTTGTACAGAAACTTCGAAGAAGAAAATGTAATTGTGGCAACTACAGATATCCCCCCGAACTAACCTACAATAGATACGGCAGAGATCCATCCTCCAAGTAAAGAGATGGCGACAGCTACCGGAGACATGGTCCTGCCTCCCAACAGGTACTCCTGTGTGGAGGTGTTACCTCGACTCTTCATGGCGCTTATCACCCCGATACCAACGGACACCACCAGCATGAGACCGAACACTGTGTAGTCCACGGGGGTAAGTTTTGCCTCCTTCCCTGTCATTACTGGGTCCTCTGTCACGTCCATCTTGGTGCCACGTACAGAGGACTATCCGTATATATCTAAAACAAAAAGTTCACTAAGTTTTAGAATACAACAGACAAAATATTATTAAGGTCTTAGTTTATTTTTTCAACATTTTTAATTAAGTTAATTTCATTAACATTCTGAATCAGAAAAGGTTTAAAAATATAAGCTAATATATATTTTGTCACATCAGAGAAGGAAAAAAAAAAGGTGGATTTGGTGGGGTATTGGAAGTGAGGACCAGTGAAGAAGGTAAGGTAATGGATGAATTACACTTTCTTAGGTTACCTTAATTACTTTGACTCAGCCCAGTAGCAATCTCACAGTTGGTGAAACGATGTTGACCTTCCCTTGGTTCTGTTCACTGGTGTCTTATATCGGGATTATAGCAATATCCATGCATGTTCTTTTGTATGTCTCCCTTTTATTGAGGTCAAACTTATAGTTTATCACGATTACCAACGCCAGGCTGAAGTAAACAAACCACTGATGTTAAGAAATATCTTTTATAAATGTATGGTAATAAATCGAAAGTGTTCAAAAGCAGATTTAAGTATTGCCACTCCCTTTTTTTTTAATAATATCAAACGAGCTCACCCAGCAGTAAATACGCAGCTAAAGACAGGTGCTCAAAATCGTGGAATATTTTGTCTTAATTTATCATTATTATTACATTTATGGGGAGCGCTAAGCCCGCAGGGGTCATGCACCGCCTGAAGAGTGGGAAACATATCGGATGAACCCAAGAAAAGGCAGAGCAGGTCTGTTTTAGGTTAATCAAGAGCCCCTTACCGGCGTCAAGGAACGTACCTTGAGGGATTTTATGTTCTAAAATGTCTTAAGTGTTTTCCCACGTGTCTTTCAATACAACTTGTAAGCATCACATTGACAGTTTTCAACAGCAAACAAAAAAGAAAAAAAGAAAAAGAAAGATAAAATGTAAACTAGAAAGAGAGAGACGCTCCCTATACAGACGAAGGTGAAGAGTCACAGAGCTGCTGAGAGGGGCCAATATATATCTAAAATACGAAGGGAGGCACTGGTTAATGAAATTGCAAATATCGATCTTAAGCTGAAGGAATCTTACAGGAGACAAGAATCGCAGGAGGAACTAAAAGCCATAAAGGAAATTGAAAAAAAAAAATACTTCTTATGTTCAGCGAGTCGCTGCCCAGACTAAGGGTCAACAATCCAAATGAATTCCTTATGAACGAGACCCAAAATTTGGTCATCTCAAAAATCTCAAATATTGTCCTAACACCACAAGACTTTGAAAAGGCAATAAATGACATGCCTATGCACTTTGCCCCAGGCCCAAACTCATGGAACTACGTGTTCATCAAGAAATGCAAGAAACCCCTGTCGCGTGCCTTCAGCATTCTATGGAGAGGGGGCATGGACACGGGGTCATCCCACACTCACTAAAAGCAACAGACATAGCCCCACTCTAAAAAGGTGGCAATAAAGCAATTGTAAAGAACTACAGACCGATAGTACTAACATCCCATATCATAAAAATCTTTGAAAGGGCTCTAAGAAGCAAGATCGCCAACCACCTAGATAATCATCAGTTACACAGGACAACAACACGGGTTTAGAGCAGGTCGCTCCTGCCTGTCCCAGCTACTGGATCACTATGACAAAGTCCAGGATGCTGTAGAGGATAAACAAAATACAGATGTAGTATACACAGACTTTGCAAAAGCTTTCAACAAGTGTGACCATGGTGTAATAGCGCACAAAATGTATGATAAAGGAATAACAGGAAAAGTTGGTAGATAAATCTATAACTTCCTAACAAATAGAACACAAAGAGTAATAGTAAACAGAGTAAAGTCTGAGGCAGCTACGGTGAAAAGCTCTGTTCCACAAGGCACAGTACTTGTTCCCATTCTATTCCTCATCCTCATATCTGACATAGACAGAGATTTAAGCCATAGCTCCGTGTCTTCCTTTGCGGATGACTCCCGGATTGCCATGGCAGTGACCTCCATCGAAGACACCGCAAGACTCCAAGCAAACATAAACCAAATCTTCAAATGCGCCACTTAAAACAATATGAAGTTCAATGAAGAGAAATTTCAACTATGTACTCAGATATGGAAAACTTCAGGAAATTAAAACTGTATCAGGGTATACGACAAATTCTAACCATACAATAGAGCGAAAAAGTAATGTGAAGGACCTGGGAGTGATAATGTCAGAGGATCTCCCCTTCAAAGACCACAACAATGCATCTACCGCATCTCCTAAGAAAATGATAGGATGGATAATGAGACCCTTCAAAACTAGGGACGCCAAGCCTATGATTCTCTTCAAATCGTTTGTTCTCTCTAGGCTGGAATACTGCTGCACACTAACTGCCCCCTTCAAGGCTGACGACATTGCTGACCTGGAGAGTGTACAAAGAACTTTCACGGAACACATAAGTACGATAAGGCACCTAAATTACTGGGAACGGTTGAAGGTCGTAGATTTGTATTTCCTGGAGTGCAGCCGAGAGAGATACATGATAATATACACTTGGATTAGTACCAAACTTGCACACGAAAATCACTCCCTATGAAAGCAAAAGACATGGCATTAGATGCAACATTGCCCCAATGAAAAGCTGGGGCGCCACGAGTACATTGAAAGACAACACAATAAGTGTCTGGGGCCCAAGACTGTTCAACTGCCTCCCAGCATACATAAGGGGGATTACCAATAGACCCCTGACTGTTTTCAAGAAGGCACTGGACAGGCACCTAAAGTCAGTACCTGACCAACTGGGCTGTGGTTCGTACGTCAGTTTGCGTGCGGCCAGCAGTAACAGCCTGGTTGATCAGACCCTGATCCACCACGATAACTGGTCTCAGACCGAGCCGGGGGGGGGCGTTGACCCCCGAAACCCTCTCCAGGTAAACTCCAGGTAGTCGTCTGTTGTGGGTCGCTTCCTGCGATGGTGGTCGTATTCCTGAGGGAAGGTTGGACTTTGATGTAAGCTAAGACAGGGAAGCACCTCACACGCTCTAAATTTAACTATGACAAGAAAAAAAAAAGCTGTGTTAATTGAGGTGCAACGTAGGGACGGTCTAGTTAAATCAATTTAGTGTTTACCTGGAGTTTACCTGAAGAGAGTTCCGGGGGTCAACGCCCCTGCGGCCCGGTCTGGGACCAGGCCTAATGGTGGATCAGAGCCTGATCAACCAGGCTGTTACTGCTGGCCGCACGCAGACCGACGTACGAACCACAGCCCGGCTGGTCAGGTACTGACTTTAGGTGCCTGTCCAGTGCCTGCTTGAAGACAGCCAGGGGTCTATTGGTAATCCCCCTTATGTACGCTGGGAGGCAGTTGAATAGTCTTGGGCCCCTGACACTTATTGTGTTGTCTCTCAACATGCTAGTGGCACCCCTGCTTTTCATTGGGGGGATGTTACATCGACTGCTGAGTCTTTTGCTTTCGTAGGGAGTGACTCTCGTGTGCAAGTTTAGTACTATTTCCTCTAGGATTTTCCAAGTGTATATAATAATGTATCTCTCCCGCCTGCGTTCTAGGGAGTACAGGTTTAGGAACTTCAAGCGCTCCCAGTAATTGAGGTGGTTTATTGCAGTTATGTGTGCCGTAAAGGTTCTCTGTACATTTTCTAGTTCAGCAATTTCACCTGCCTTGAAAGGTGCAGTTAGTGTGCAGCAATATTCCAGCCTAGATAGAACAAGCGATCTGAAAAGTGTCATCATGGGCTTGGCATCCCTGGTTTTGAAGGTTCTCATTATCCATCCTGTCATTTTTCTAGCAGATGCGATTGCTACGGTGTTATGGTTCCAGGGTTTATTAGTGAAAATCATAGTACTGCAGGTAAATACAGAGTAATTCCAGCTTCTCACATCACAGAACTACTAACTTAACAGTTCATTAATGAATTCGCTAATTATCTATTGGTTCAGTATACAGTATATCGTCGTCCTGGTCACTGTTCTCACAAGCCCTGACACACCACAACTGACTCGCTAGATGACTCTAGCCGTCCTTGAACACCTTGCAACTCATGAACTCATTCCATTTTCCTCAACCATTTTCCCCAACCAGATGTCAAATGTCGCCATACAGCATCAACATCCTCGCAACAAAAGATTATTTGTTTCTGTAATAGATGATTCTGTGAAATATAACATTTTGATTTATATATCGCAAATTTATCCTTAGAATATTGTTTTGAAATCCGGTTCTTGTTGTTCGTCGAATATTTACATGTAGTCAGTGTTGTGATAAAAACACAGGCCTCATTTCTAGGCTTTATTGAACACAAAATCCATGGTACATGTCTGCAACAGAAGAAAATACATCTAATGACTGCTGCTGCAGGACAGGTGATGTAAGGTGCATATGTCCTCAGAAAAGCTATAGCTACTGGCGACATATTTAAGCTTACCATGTAATCTGCATCACGAATGTATTTGTGTAAGAGAGAGACCACACGCCATGCTGGGCCATCTCCGTACTGTTTGTTGTTATTGTAAGGGGCCCCCTGAGGTGGTGCAGTATTGTGTCCTGCTGCGGCTCTCCACAAGAGCGGTATCACTACAGTCAGATAAAAACAAGTCTAATTAGATATCCCTCCAAAACGGTATACCTGTAGTGGCTGTTGGTTTGTTGTTTTTCGTTACTCAAAAAGATTTTCATGAGGTTAACTGAGAACTTCTCTTCTGATCGGCTCCAAACTTTCTTCACTGGTGCATTTTACTTAGAAGTAGTTTATAATTGCAAATAGGTTGTGTATTCGTAAATTTGTCAGTTTTATATTAAAAATTGAAAGAAATCTTTCCATGTGATAACTCGAGAATGCTTCTTCTGAATTGCTTCAAACTTTCAACGCTGATGAATCTAACAGAAAGAAAGGTTCGCTTTTAAATCACTCTGTGTAGGTACAAGTTTTCTAATTAGTTTCTATGCCATAAATGATTAATGCATCTTGTGATCTGCTTTATTGCTGGTGATTTTTTTCAAAGGAAAGCTGGCATTATTTACCTGCGTAACTCTCGATCTTCCAATTTTAATAAACAAATTAAGATATTGGCTTCTCCGATCGGCTTCAAACTATGAAAGGTGGCATATCTTACAAGGTGCTATTTTTATTTTAATCTTTAAGCTGTGCATTGTGGGTAGATGTGGCAGAACTATTGTGGTAAATTTTCTGGAGAAACTATAAATGTAGCTATTTTCTTATGGGATTATAGAAACTGAATATAACTATGTAATGTAAAGAAATGAGGTAAAAAAAAACTTGTCTTTTTGAAGGGGTGAGCTTAGTCTCCTGTTTCCCTCGCTCCGAAAATGCATAAAGCAGTTGGGGGGGGGGGGAGTAATGAAAACTATTTCTTCTTACAGAAAGTAGAATATTGAAACTCAAATATAACTACGAATAAAAAGCCGAAAAATAAAGAGAATCTACCTTCTTATGGTACAACTACTAATGTGTCTTCTATGCACTGAGGTACTGAGGTATGTCTGTGGTACAGGGATACCTCCCTCAAGAATACCTCAGCACTGTTTGTTTTGTGGCGTTGGTAGTACGAGATGTGACTATGTCCAACTGAATAGACTTACAGATTAGCCTCTGCACAGATAACAGCAGGGTAGTTAGGCTTATGTGTATATTTTCATGTCAAATAAATGAACATACAAAGGTACATGGTACCCGAACTGTTCTATAACACTATAGTGATCTAGTGATCACTGGATAAACTGCTAATAACCTCACGTCCCCCCGCCTCCCTAGTGGGTGAGGGCGCAGTTTCGTTTGCAAGTTTACATTATTTCTTTTCACCACGAACCTGCACTTAGGAGAGCGACCCTCTGACGACATTTCGGTCATTTGTGAACCATTGTCATGTCACAGCTGGGGTGAGAAAAGTACAGAAACTTAAAAGACCATACGGTAGACAGCAGGGGAAAAGGAGGGTGCTAATAGTGGTAGTAGATGTAGAAGTAGCAGTAATAATAGTAGTAGCAGTAATAGTAGTAGCAGTAGTAGTAGTGGAGGTAGTAATAGCATGGTAATAGCAGTAATGACGTAAATGCGGGTTTTTCGTGTATTGTTCTAATCACGGTACTGTGACTACACCATTCGTTGTTGTGGCTGAAACAAACTGTATGAATGACCTGTGATCTCAATAAACAAGTACAGGAACACATATGTGTCTAAGAGTCAGCAACACCTGCCATGGAAGCTGCTTCTCACCTCTCAAGCCTTAGAGTAAGATGCAGCTAATCCTACACGGGAATGACCGGAATAGCAGAAACAGTCTAGAGGCTGCCACAATCCACGTCGCAAATAACACACATTGTACATAACCAACACAATGTGTCTTCTTTACATACAGCCGGTAAATTCTTCCAGTATATTACCATTCAAGTCTCAGATACCACAGAAAAAAATCATGGAGCCTAAACAATTACAAAATCGCTCACCCACACCATTCTAGAAAATCGAGATCCATGGAATTTTGCTCGGTACGGATACTCATGTCCATAACCCACCAGTGTCACCTGTACTTCTCTCAACTGTGCCACTCTGAGTACCTCCGCAACTCAGATACCTTTTATTCACATGCACCTTCCCTGTCACCTCACACTATCCTCCTCTTAGTATCCACCTGTAGGTTCTTTATAAGGAAGAAGTGTGTAGTTCCCTAGGCAATTTAATAAGCTCTCGTTATTCTAAACGTAGTCTCAGTGAAGGCTTTGTTTACGTGTGTGCTCACTTGTACTCACCTAGTTGTGGTTGCAGGGGTCGATTCACAGCTCCTGGCCCCGCCTCTTTACTGGCCGCCACTAGGTCACTCTTCCTGCTCCATGAGCTTTATCATACCTTTTCTTAAAGCTATGTATGGATCCTGCCTCCACTACATCACTTCCCAAACTATTCCACTTCCTAACAACTCTGTAACTGAAGAAATACTTAATAACATCCCTGTGATTCATCTGAGTCTTCAACTTCCAATTGTGACCCCTTGTTGCTGTGTCCCATCTCTGGAACATCCTGTCTCTGTCCACCTTGTTAATTCCTCTCAATATTTTATATGTCGTTATCATATCCCCCCCCTATCTCTCCTGTCTTCCAGTGTCGTCAGGTCGATTTCCCTTAACCACTCCTCGTAGGACATGCCTCTTAGCTCCGGGACTAGTCTTGTTGCAAACCTTTCTCTAGTTTCCTTACGTGCTTGGCTAGGTGTGAGTTCTAAACTGGTGCTGCATACTCCAATATAGGCCTAACGTACACGGTGTACAGGGTTCTGAACGATTCCTTATTAAGATGTCGGAATGATGTTCTTAGGTTTGCTAGGCGCCCGTATGCTGCAGCAGTTATTTGGTTGATGTGCGCCTCAGGAGATGTTCCCGGTGTTATACTCACCCCAATATCATTTTCCTTGAGTGAGGTTTGTAGTCTCTGGCCCCTATACTGTACTCAGTCTGCGGTCTTCTTTGCCCTTCCCCAATCTTCATGACTTTGCACTTAGTGGGGTTGAACTCCAGAAGCAAGTTTCTGGACCAGGCCTGCAGCCTGTCCAGATCCTTTTGTAGTTCTTCCTGGTCCTCGTCCGATTGAATTCTTCTCATCAACTTCACATCATCTGCAAACAGGGACACTTCGAGTCTATTCCTTCCGTCATGTCGTTCATCAATACCAGAAACAGCACTGGTCCTAAGACTAACCCCTGTGGAACCCCACTCGTTACAGGCACCCACTCGACACCTCGCCACGTACCATGACTCGCTGTTGACATCCTGACAGGTATTCCCTGATCCATTGCAGTGTCTTCTCTGTTATCCCTGCCTGGCTAGTTTAGTTTAATTAATATCTTTATTATGCACCCCATACCCATACTGTGGGTGGTAGTCAAAAGATTGCAGAGATACATAATGGGTCCAGGGATTGGGCCCCAAAGTTTTGATAGCTGAGCAAGTTACAAAGCTAATGAACTCCAGGTAGATCTGCCTGGTCCTCCAGTTTTAGCACTAATCTCTTGTGTGGAACTGTGTCAAACGCCTTCTTACAGTCCAAGAAAATGCAATCTACACACCCCTCTCTCTCTCGCCTTACTGCTGTCACCCTGTCATAGAACTCCAGTAGGTTTGTGACACAGGATTTCTCATCCCTGAAACGAATCCTGGCTGTCGTTGATAAGCTCATTTCTTTCTAGGTGCTCCACCACTCTTCTCCTGATAATCTGCATGATTTTGCATACTATACATGTCAGTGACACTGGTATGTAGTTTAATACTTCGTGTCTGTCTTCTTTTTTTAAAAGTTGGGACTACATTTGCTGTCTTTCATACTTCAGGTAGTCATCCTGTTTCGATAGATGTATTGAAGATTGTTGTTAGTGGTACACATAGCGCCTCTGCTCCCTCAGGACCCATGGAGGGATGTTATCTGGCCCCATCGCATTTGAGGTATCTAGCTCACTTAGCAGCCTTTTCACTTCCTCCTCGGTTGTATGTATTGTGTCCATCACTTAATGTGTACCCAACCTCTCTGTCTTTTTGGAGTCCCTTCTGTCTCCTCTGTGAGCACTTCTTTGAATCTCATGTTGAGCTCCTCATATACTTCACAGTCGTTTCTTGTGATCTCCCCTTCTGCCTTCCTCAGCCTTATTACCTGGTCCTTGACTGTTGTTTTCCTCCTGATGTGGCTGTACAGCAGCTTCGGGTCAGATTTGGCTTTCGCTGCTATGCCATTTTCATATTGTCGTTGGGCCTCTTTTCTTACTTGTGCATGTTGATTTCTGGCTCTGCGACTGCTCTCCTTATTCTCCTGGGTCCTTTGCATTCTATACTTCTTCCATTCTCAAGCACACATGGTTTTGGCCTCTACACCTTTGGGTGAACCAAGGGCTCATCCTAGCTTTCTGTTATTTCTGTTACCCTTGGGTACAAACCTCTCCTCAGCTTCCTTGCATGTTGTTGTCACATATTCCATCATCTCATTTACTGACTTCCCTGCCAGTTTTCTGTCCCACTGAACCCCGTGCAGGAAATTCTTCATGCCTGTGTAGTCCCCTTTCTTGTAGTTTGGCTTCATTCGTTCTGCCCTTCCTGCTTCCTCTCCACTTATAACTCTACTATATATTTGAAGCTCAGAACCACGTGATCACTGGCCCTGAGGGTCTTTCATATGTGATGTTCTCAATATCTGCACTACTCAAGGTGAATACTGGGTCCAGTCTTGCTGGTTCATCCTCCTCTTTCTCTCTGGTACTGTCCTTATGTGTTGGTACATGAGGTTTTTCAGTACCACCTCCATCATCTTAGCCCTCCACGTTTCTGGACCCCCATGTGGCTCCAGGTTCTCCCAGTCGAGTTCCTTGTGATTGAAGTCACCCACAATCAGCAGCTTTGCCCTGCCTGCATGAACCCTTCTGGCCACTTCAGAAAGTGTGTCAACCATCGCTCTATTACTCTCATCATACTCTTGCCTTGGTGTCCTGCTGTTCTGTGGTGGGTTATAAATACTGCAATTACCACTTTGGGACCTCCAGACTGAAGTGTTCCTATTATGCAATCTGTAGTCTCTGCTTCTCCTCTCTCCAGCTCATCAAAATCCCATCGGTTTTTGATGAGCAGTGCCACCCTCCACCCTCTGTTCCCTCTGTCTTTTCTCAGGATCTGATATCCTGTTGGAAAGATGGCATCTATTATCATTCCTGTGAGCTTGGTTTCTGTGAGAGCTATGATGTTCAGTGATGCCTCTTTGACTCTTTCGTTCCACTCTTCCCACTTGTTCGTTATTCCATCAACGTTTGTGTACCATACCTTCAGTTTCCTCTCTGCACTGTGTTTTGGGGGCCTGTGAGGGTGGGGTACCTGGCAGTGTACTGCGGGATTCTATAGCAGAGTGTTGGGTGGGGGCTGTGAGTGTGGATTGTGGTTTGTGTTGAGATAGCATGATTGGTTGTGGGGTTCTGGGGATGGTTCTGTGTGTGCTTGCTCTTGTTGCTCTGCTCTGGTTGTCCTCTGCTGATTCTGTCCTTGTCTCTCCTAGCTCCTTTCGCTTTAGTGTCCTCTCCCTCAGCTGCTGTCGTTCTGCTTTTGTTGTCTTGGTCTAGGAACACCCTCTTGTATTCTGTCGATTCCTTCAACCGTGGTTTCTCTTGGAGGATCCTGTTCTGCACTGTTTCTGTCCTGAAAATCAGCTTGATCTGTCATTTTCTTCCCTTCAAGTTCCCCCCTATTCTCTGAAAATTTACAATCTTGGGCATGTCCTCTTCACCTATTTCTGTGATGATGTTCTCAATCTCCTTTCTTCTGCCTGCCGTCTTTCAGTGTGTCCTTCCCTCACTCTCCTGAAGCCCATGAATAAACACTGACTTCGCCCTCTCCTCCTCCCATTGCCTTCCCCTCTGTAACTCTGGTTCCTGTCTGTATATGGCCATTTTCTTCCTTGTTTTTTTTCCTGTAGCTCTTGGTGGCATGGTCATGCCTCTGCATTTGACCTGTTCCCTCTCCACCTGCACCCAGCTGCTCTCCCCTTCACTTCTTGGCCCTGCTTGGTAGGCTGATGGGGCCTTAGCATAAGTTATATCTCTTTCCTTCCCGTTGGGCCCCCAGCTTCAGATGCTGTGTCTTCTCTGGTTACTACCCCTGTAACTCGCTTCAGCCTATTTACCTGAAATTCTAGGACCCTTATCCTGGCTACTGCAGCTTCGACTTGTGACTCCTAATTATTCTTCTCCTCCTCCAACCTCTTTTCCAATTTCACAGAAAGCTCTGTCTCCATTTTTGCAGAAAGCTCTGCTAGTTTTCTCTCCCACTCTTGTTCCATCCTTTTGCACTGCTCTTCCATCCACTCCTTACCAGAACCATTCTCATCTGATCCCTGGGTCCTTCTGAGTTCCCTCTGACCTACCATTTTTTTGTGTATGTATGTGTGTGTGTGTGTGTGTGTGTATGTTCGTTACTGTTTTGTCCTAGGCACATGTCGATTAGACACTAGGCCTGTTGTATAGTGTGTGTGTGTGTAGTATAAGTTACTAGTTGTCAAAGGCACTTGTCGATAGACACTGCCTGTTTCTGTGTGTGTGTGTGTGTGTGTGTGTGTGTGTGTGTGTGTGTGTGTGTGTGTGTGTACTCACCTAATTGTACTCACCTAATTGTGGTTGGAGGGTCGAGACTCAGCTCCTGGCCCCGCCTCTGCACTGTCCGCTACTGGGTCTCTGCTCTCCTGCTCCATGAGCTTTATCATACCTTGTCTTAAAACTATGTATGGTTCCCGCCTCCACTATATCGTTCGCTAAACTATTCCACTTCCTAACTACTCTATGGCTGAAGAATTGCTTCCTAACATCCTCTGACTCATCTGAGTCTTCAGCTTCCAGTTGTGTCCCCTTGTTTCTGTGTTTCCTCTCTGGAACATCCTGTCACTATCTACCCTGTCGATTCCCGCAGTATTTTGTATGTCGTTATCATGTCTCCTCTAATCCTTCTGTCCTCCAGTGTTGTTAGTCCTATTTCCTCAACCTTTCTTCATAGGGCAGTCCCCTGAGTTGTGGAACTAGATTTGTCGCAAACCTTGCACTTTCTCTAATTTCTTGAAGTGCTTGACCAGGTGTGGGTTCCAGACTGGTGCTGCATACTCTAGTATGGGCCTGACGTACACGGTGTACAGTGTCTTGAACGATTCCTTGTTAAGGTAACGGAACGCTAATCTTAGGTTTGCCAGTCGCCCATATGCTGCCGCGGTTATCTGGTTGATGTGTGTTCCCGGAGACGTGCTTGGTGTTATACTCACCCCAAGGTCTTTCTCCTTTGATGAAGTTTGTAGCCTTTGTCCACCTAGCCTGTACTCTGTCAGCGGTCTTCTTTGCCCTTCTCCGATCTTCATGACTTTGCATTTGGTGGGGTTAAATTCGAGAAGCCAGTTGCTAGACCAGATGTCAAGCTTGTCCAGGTCTCTTTGAAGTCCTGCTTGGTCTTCATCCGATGTGATTCTCCTCATTAATTTCACATCATCTGCGAAAAGAGACACTTAACCAAGATTATCTCAATAATAAAAGTTGTATCCGTCATAGGTTTCTTCACTGGCATGAAGAATACCTTATTCTGTAAAACGTGCATAATATGCAGCCATTATGTACTTTTTCCTAACGCCCAACCAAACCTGTCATACCCTAGACCAGTCGTAAAACTCTGTATGGTTAGGCTGTGTAACATTAGGTAAGATTATTAACAAATAATTCGCACTAGGATACAAATTTACGAGTATAACAACGTTTGACAGAAGTCACCTAAGTAGAAGTCAAGAACAAAAATACAGAAATAATGAAAAGGGTTAGTAGAGACAAAGGTCAGGTTAAGTAACGAGTTTTCTGAAGTTTAGAGCATTTGACAATGTAATGAGAAAGGATGGCAGTTACAGAGAACCTGGACTAGGCTAAGATTCATGTTTGGACTGTGATGCTTCAACAAGATGGCGTCTGTGAAGGCTAGAAAGGTACACAGTTTTGGCAGAGGACCAGTTAATAGAATGATAATAATGTCTAACATGACCGAAAATGTATTGTTAGTGTCGGCAAGGCACTAGCAATGCTGATACCGACCAGATGTGGAAAATAGCACTTACGTACAGTCCATGACATTTATTAAAGGAAACGTTTCGTCACTCATGGTTAAACGTTTCATGTTTAACCATAAGCGACTTTCTAACACTTCTTGTTGAAGCAGACCTTATACATAGTCCAGGCTTTCACTCAACAGATGCCTTCATCATTACACTGTCAAGTTCTCTAAACTTCAAAACACTCGTGACCTGACCTGACCTTCATCTCCTCCTTTCCTTACCTCTTCACCATTCCTATATTTTCATTGCCTTTCCTATCTTCTGCTTAGATGGGTTCCGTCCTATGTTTTTTGTTTGTCCCGCAGGGGATTTTGTCCTACCCTGTGTGCCAGAAGCTCTCCTGCAGTACTCCTGTGTTTTTACTCATATAGACTACCTCCATTATTACTGCTACTATTTCTTCGCTGCAAACTACCAACAGAATTTCCTCCTTTCCTGTCGCTCAATTCCCCCTCACCATCTTGCATATATTCTGCCTCGCCCCCCTTAACTTTTCGCCAAAGGCATCAGACATCATATTAGTCTTCTTTGTCACACGGGCTGCGGCCGCTTGTGCCAGGAATCTTTCAAATGAATCAGAGCTTTGGGAGTTGAGAGCCTTATGCCAGAGAGAACACCGGCCCTGATATACCAGAGATTTAACCCTGACTCCTGCTCCAGCACCTCTGCTAATTCCTACGAGCTCTGTGTGAGTGGGGAAGATAGCAGACGAGTCTGTTGAGTTGGAGATGACTCACATCATCGTACACACCGGACAACAGGCGCTACTTGAACTAAGACGTGTTGTGCTCCAGCTACAGGGCATCTACGATGAATGTAGCTAACTGCTACACCACGGGCTGAAGAAGACTCACCGTGTCCTTTTCAAAGGCCTGCCCCTGAAATAAAGCTGAAATGGTGCTCTACGTGACAAACTCCGGCACTCCCTCGGGAGCCACTGACAGGTCACCATCTGGCAAAGACCTGCGTCTGGACTTTCGGTGGCTGCAATGGAGTCGACTTTTTAAGAGTAGAGCCTAATACGAGCGAGAACACCGGACCTTAGATAACAAAGATCTAACCCAGAATCCTACTGCACCAACATCTCTGCTTCTTTCATAGGGTTGTATAGGGACGTACACCAGACCCAAACAAGACTCACCTTGCTCTTCTGTTAGTGGGTTGGATTTGTGTAGGACCTGCCCAGTATGGGCCAACAGGCCTGCTGCAGTGTTCTTATCTTCTAACAGGACTGCCACTGCCATAACACTGTAAACAATACTTCACTTGATAAATTAGACACATATCCAACACTTGGATATCTTTATTGTCGAGACGTTTTGCCACTCAGTGGCTTCATCAGTCCAAAACAAAGACGAAAGGTTGAAGAACAATAAGAGTTTCAGATAATCAGTCCTTCCGCCTGAAGCGGCTATAATCAGTCCATTAATTATGAAAAGAATACTGATTACATCGACTCCAGGCTGAGGGACTGATCATCATCATCATCATCATCAGGCTGAGGGACTGATCATCATCATCATCATCAGGCTGAGGGACTGATCATCATCATCATCAGGCTGAGGGACTGATCATCATCATCATCAGGCTGAGGGACTGATCATCATCATCATCAGGCTGAGGGACTGATCATCATCATCATCAGGCTGAGGGACTGATCATCATCATCATCAGGCTGAGGGACTGTCATCATCATCATCAGGCTGAGGGACTGATCATCATCATCATCAGGCTGAGGGACTGATCATCATCATCATCAGGCTGAGGGACTGATCATCATCATCATCAGGCTGAGGACTGATCATCATCATCATCAGGCTGAGGGACTGATCATCATCATCATCAGGCTGAGGGACTGATCATCATCATCATCATGCTGAGGGACTGATCATCATCATCATCAGGCTGAGGGACTGATCATCATCATCAGACTGAGGGACTGATCATCATCATCATCAGGCTGAGGGACTGATCATCATCATCATCAGGCTGAGGGACTGATCATCATCATCATCAGGCTGAGGGACTGATCATCATCATCATCAGGCTGAGGGACTGATCATCATAATCATCAGGCTGAGGGACTGATCATCATCATCATCATCATCAGGCTGAGGGACTGATCATCAACATCATCATCATCAGGCTGAGGGACTGATCATCATCATCATCAGGCTGAGGGACTGATCATCATCATCATCAGGCTGAGGGACTGATCATCATCATCATCATCATCAGGCTGAGGGACTGATCATCATCATCATCATCATCATCATCAGGCTGAGGGACTGATCATCATCATCATCAGGCTGAGGGACTGATCATCATCATCATCATCAGGCTGAGGGATTGATCATCATCATCAGGCTGAGGGACTGATCATCATCATCAGGCTGAGGGACTGATCATCATCATCAGGCTGAGGGACTGATCATCATCATCAGGCTGAGGGACTGATCATCATCATCATCAGGCTGAGGGACTGATCATCATCATCAGGCTAAGGGACTGATCATCATCATCAGGCTGAGGGACTGATCATCATCATCATCAGGCTGAGGGACTGAGCATCATCATCATCAGGCTGAGGGACTGATCATCATCATCAGGCTGAGGACTGATCATCATCATCAGGCTGAGGGACTGATCATCATCATCAGGCTGAGGGACTGATCATCATCATCATCAGGCTGAGGGACTGATCATCATCATCATCAGGCTGAGGGACTGATCATCATCATCATCAGGCTGAGGGACTGATCATCATCATCATCAGGCTGAGGGACTGATCATCATCATCATCAGGCTGAGGGACTGATCATCATCATCATCAGGCTGAGGGACTGATCATCATCATCATCATCATCATCAGGCTGAGGGACTGATCATCATCATCAGGCTGAGGGACTGATCATCATCATCATCATCATCATCAGGCTGAGGGACTGATCATCATCATCATCAGGCCGAGGGACTGATCATCATCATCATCAGGCTGAGGGACTGATCATCATCATCATCATCAGGCTGAGGGACTGATCATCATCATCATCAGGCTGAGGGACTGATCATCATCATCATCAGGCTGAGGGACTGATCATCATCATAATAATCAGCAGGCTGAGGGATTCATCATCATCATCAGGCTGAGGACTGATCATCATCATCAGGCTGAGGACTGATCATCATCATCAGGCTGAGGACTGATCATCATCATCATCAGGCTGAGGGACTGATCATCATCATCAGGCTAAGGGACTGATCATCATCATCAGGCTGAGGGACTGATCATCATCATCATCAGGCTGAGGGACTGATCATCATCATCATCAGGCTGAGGGACTGATCATCATCATCATCAGGCTGAGAGACTGATCATCATCATCATCAGGCTGAGAGACTGATCATCGTCATCATCAGGCTGAGGGACTGATCATCATCATCATCAGGCTGAGGGACTGATCATCATCATCATCAGGCTGAGGACTGATCATCATCATCATCAGGCTGAGGGACTGATCATCATCATCATCATCAGGCTGAGGGACTGATCATCAGCATCATCATCATCAGGCTGAGGGACTGATCATCATCATCATCAGGCTGAGGGACTGATCATCATCATCATCAGGCTGAGGGACTGATCATCATCATCATCATCAGGCTGAGGGACTGATCATCATCATCATCATCATCAGGCTGAGGGACTGATCATCATCATCATCAGGCTGAGGGACTGATCATATCATCATCATCAGGCTGAGGGACTGATCATCATCATCAGGCTGAGGGACTGATCATCATCATCAGGCTGAGGGACTGATCATCATCATCATCATCAGGCTGAGGGACTGATCATCATCATCATCAGGCTGAGGGACTGATCATCATCATCATCAGGCTGAGGGACTGATCATCATCATCATCAGGCTGAGGGACTGATCATCATCATCAGGCTAAGGGACTGATCATCATCATCAGGCTGAGGGACTGATCATCATCATCATCAGGCTGAGGGACTGATCATCATCATCAGGCTGAGGACTGATCATCATCATCATCAGGCTGAGGGACTGATCATCATCATCATCAGGCTGAGGGACTGATCATCATCATCATCAGGCTGAGGGACTGGTCATCATCATCATCAGGCTGAGGGACTGATCATCATCATCATCATCAGGCTGAGGGACTGATCATCATCATCATCAGGCTGAGGGACTGATCATCATCATCATCATCATCAGGCTGAGGGACTGATCATCATCATCAGGCTGAGGGACTGATCATCATCATAACATCATCATCATCAGGCTGAGGGACTGATCATCATCATCACAGGCTGAGGGACTGATCATCATCATCATCAGGCTGAGGGACTGATCATCATCATCATCATCAGGCTGGGGACTGATCATCATCATCATCAGGCTGAGGACTGATCATCATCATCATCAGGCTGAGGACTGATCATCATCATCAGGCTGAGGATTGATCATCATCATCAGGCTGAGGGACTGATCATCATCATCAGGCTGAGGACTGATCATCATCATCAGGCTGAGGGACTGATCATCATCATCATCAGGCTGAGGGACTGATCATCATCATCAGGCTAAGGGACTGATCATCATCATCAGGCTGAGGGACTGATCATCATCATCATCAGGCTGAGGGACTGATCATCATCATCAGGCTGAGGGACTGATCATCATCATCAGGCTGAGGGACTGATCATCAACATCATCAGGCTGAGGGACTGATCATTATCATCATCAGGCTGAGGGACTGATCATTATCATCATCAGGCTGAGGGACTGATCATTATCATCATCAGGCTGAGGGACTGATCATCATCATCAGGCTGAGGGACTGATCATTATCATCATCAGGCTGAGGGACTGATCATCATCATCATCATCAGGCTGAGGGACTGATCATCATCATCAGGCTGAGGGACTG
This sequence comes from Cherax destructor, assembly GCA_009830355.1. Classification (NCBI taxonomy): domain Eukaryota; kingdom Metazoa; phylum Arthropoda; class Malacostraca; order Decapoda; family Parastacidae; genus Cherax; species Cherax destructor. The sequence goes on from WNWK01011438.1 coordinate 42,685, forward strand.
ATCATCATCATCATCAGGCTGAGGGACTGATCATCATCATCAACCATTCTCACTTCTCTATGTGACTTATTAAAGCTCCTAAGTCGGCCCGAAACGTCGTCATTAGTTTCAGTCTCCTAAGTTCGGGTTATTTATGTATTGTTCCAGTTACGGTATTTAAATTTTGTATTCTTTAGGAATAGTAGTTATATAAGTCTTTTCCCGTAGACACAAAATATATATAGTTCCATTGCACTTCGCAATTAATGCTGAAAAAAAATAAATAATAAAAACCCCAGGTGTAAAGCACCTATTGGCCCTGTATTCAAAAATTTAAAGACACCTGTATATTCATGTTCTGTGTTCCACTAACGAAATGTATTTTTGACAAATTCAAATAAGTATGTATACAACATATTAACATGAATACATAATAAACTAGATGAATTTCGCTCGTGTAGCGATCTGAGAAATTTATCCCCCAATTGCAAAAAGCCCAGTCTGGTGTGCATCATTGCAAACAATTGAGTGTTGCGGAGTGTTGCACGTGTCAGTGATGAAGTTAAATATTAACGATGAAGATTTGAAGTGACTCAGAATTAACATTTTCAAGTAATCAATCAGATTCTAATATCCGAATGTCTTCAATAAATACGTAATTTAGGCCACATACAAACTAAATCTAATTCAAACCTTCAAAGACACCAGCATCTTAAGATACGTAAACACTCACACGATGCAGTGTCAAGTTATCAACATAAAAGAGTTAAATCTAATATCAGCGACACTCAAAGGTAATCACCAAAGCAGCGTCGTTTATATTTTCCAAATTCCAGGAAAAAAACAAATAGAACCAAGTAATTAAGAAAATTTTATTTTATTTAAACCTTGGGGAACTTAATTTATATTAGCAATGGTGTCTGGGGCACAGGAATCACAGGCACCTTGAAGTACATTACTTCTATTTAAACTATAACAAAATATAACCCAACACTAAGTTGTTTATGGTCAGAAAAGTCATTCACAGACACTAATGCTCGTGTACTGTCATCTTCCAGGACAATACATCAACATTCAGTTATTACAAAGAAAACAGCAACACTTGTACCTACACAACCTGAAGATAAGCGGTGTTTCATCTATGAGTCAGTCAATAGCGATAAACTAATTGGGATTATATAGCAATTGTGAAGTGGATGATATTCAGAGTCGATTCACTTGAGAAGAATTGTCCCTTTAAGATCAAGAGCCATTCACCAGCATCAAGGCCAAATAATACAATAGAAAAAAAAACTATTTCGAGATTATAAATCGTAAAATGTGACCAAGACAATGTGTTAATAATAGCCACCTTCTTGGTAGTGTATATACGAGGCTTCAAATATTGATACAAACTCAGGTGGCGACTTTCTCCAGTTATCACACTCAAACTATCTACAAATGCCCTATGTATCATTGTTCACAGGCCTCCAGCACCAGCAAATATTCCCAAAAAATCTAGCTCTATATACATTATACCAGTAATGAAAGTTTGAAGCTTATCCAATAAGGCGTTTTCGAGAAAGAAATTATGCTTAAGACAAAAAAGTTTTGCCCAGAGTGGTCCGAAAAAATAAAGTCAATCCTTGATACACATAAAAACTCCATAAAAAACTATTTTTCACAGGTTTTCTATACGTTAATATTTATATTTTTTGTACATTATATTACATGCAATGCAACCGCAGACAGCCTGTCTTAACAATGAAGAACAAGCCACTTGGAGATGGAAATCTTTAGCTCTAGATATTTCACACACTCGTGCGTTGTCAGGAGCTATGCAATGTTGCAAGACAGCAACAGATAAGAGGGGAAATTCTCTGAAGCAAGATAGAAGGTTTTCAGTGACACCTTCTGCCTTGCCTCAAGAGAATTTCTCCTCCTATCTGTTATTATCATAACTTATCGCTAAACCCATAAGGGTCATACAGCTCTGCATTGCTCACGAAATCGTAATGACACGATTGCAAACAAACCATACCACGGGTGGGGTTCGAACCCGCGGTCAGAGAGTCTCAAAACTCTAGACCGTCGCGTAAGCCACTAGGCCAGCTAGCTTCAATAAGATTCATCCAACTAGGTATATTTCTACACCATAGGAAGGTTAGCATAGGCACCACTGTGTCCACAAATGCAAGTTTTTACAGACGAATCTCCCGCTAGCATGGCCGTGACGAACTCTAGCTCAAGTCCCCTCAAGCCGTCCACATGACTCACGAAATCGTAATGACACGATTGCAAACAAACCATACACGGTGGGTTGAACCCGGTCAGAGTCTAAATTGACCGTCGCTAACATAGCGCTAGTTCAATAGATTCATCCAACAGTGGTGCCTATGCTAACCTTCCTATGGTGTAGAAATATACCTAGTTGGATGAATCTTATTGAAGCTAGCTGGCCTAGTGGCTTACGCGACGGTCTAGAGTTTTGAGACTCTCTGACCGCGGGTTCGAACCCCACCCGTGGTATGGTTTTTTTTTTAGCTCTGCATTGTTCGTGACGACGCACGAGAGTGCCAAACTTGTAGACCTAAATAAAGACTTCCATCCTCATGTGCCTTTTTCTGTATTATATATAACATGATCAGCTCTACACCTACGCACCTGAATTTCACTCTGGTGTCAGTGAATTAAGAGGCAACTTTATGAATGTTTGAAGCTGTATACCACAGACCTCGCTCGGTCTGTGACCAGGCCTCGCCCGGTCTGTGACCAGGCCTCGCCCGGTGTGACCAGGCCTCGCCCGGTGTGTGACCAGGCCTCGCCGGTCTGTGACTAGGCCTCGCCCGGTCTGTGACTAGGCCTCGCCCGGTCTGTGACTAGGCCTCGCCCGGTCTGTGACTAGGCCTCGCCCGGTCAGTGACTAGGCCTCGCCCGGTCAGTGACTAGGCCTCGCCCGGTCTGTGACTAGGCCTCGCCCGGTCTGTGACTAGGCCTCGCCCGGTCTGTGACTAGGCCTCGCCCGGCCAGTGACTAGGCCTCGCAAGGTCTGTGACTAGGCCTCGCCCGGTCAGTGACTAGGCCTCGCCCGGTCAGTGACTAGGCCTCGCCCGGTCTGTGACTAGGCCTCGCCCGGTCTGTGACTAGGCCTCGCCCGGTCAGTGACTAGGCCTCGCCCGGTCTGTGACTAGGCCTCGCCCGGTCTGTGACTAGGCCTCGCCCGGTCTGTGACTAGGCCTCGCCCGGTCTGTGACTAGGCCTCGCCCGGCCAGTGACTAGGCCTCGCAAGGTCTGTGACTAGGCCTCGCCCGGTCAGTGACTAGGCCTCGCCCGGTCTGTGACTAGGCCTCGCCCGGTCTGTGACTAGGCCTCGCCCGGTCTGTGACCAGACCTCGCCCGGTCTGTGACCAGGGCTCGACTTATGCCAGAATGAAGGAAGTGGTTTCAACAGCTTCAGTTAATGACGACGTGCACTTGTTTATTGTTCCATTAACCTGGCTCTTGTTACACTACACAAGTGATGAAAATTAGAAATATATCGGACGAGGCTTCTCTCATTATGAGCGAAAAACGAAAAGTTGGAATTTAAAAGAAAAAAACGAAAATCACTTAAAAATCCCCTCTGAGGATACCTAATAAACACTAAGATTATCTTACGACATCCTACACATTGCAACACTATATCTACCGTTTGAGTTTATCCATATATCAATAACATGTGCATTTCATTTCACACTATATCACTAACACTTAACACGTAATATAGAGCACTGTATCACACACGTGCGGTCACTACCTCACCCAACACTAAACTGATCACAGTTGTTGACATGTGAGGCTGAGACACTGAACCACCAGTTCTCTAAACCACTGTCAAGTGTCTTGTCATATTTCTTTAACGAGGCTGTTAGTGATTAAGAGATATATCTGGAACTTATTTGAAGATATTTTATTTATTAACAGTTAATTTTTTATTTATATTACGAATCTTAATCTAAATAATTATAGCTGTGTATCAGAAATGTTTCACTGACCAAATTACTTACTACCATTTACACGTCTGACTCCACTGTGTTGACTCACCCGGGACGTCAACGCCAAGTGTTGTATTTCTGCCAGAGTATATACATGATGAGACATTACTTTATTCCTTATTTTAGTGATTGAATTATTTATGTTAGTGGACAGGTTATCAAGCAGCCTTTATGAGCCTAGTGTAGGTGATAGGTTTTAAACTTCAACCAACCAACCTATGCTATAGGCTTCAAGGGGATATATATATACACGAAACAGTGCATTTTTCTCAGTTTATATATGCTATGAGTATATTTCAAATGCAATCATAGAAATTAAAGTATTTTTGTAGGTAGGGTTTGAACCCCATTAACCAGCCAACTTAATACATGTTTAAGAAAGAAGAGACTGATCACCTCCTACGAAGACTGACGGACTGATAACGTCAAAACTGTTTCTTCTACTGTTTTTAGTGTTCTGAATTTGACCGTAGAAGACGATAGGGTTAGCGGTATTAATGAAGTTATGTTACGAATTCTGTCACACACGCACACACACACGTAAAGACACAGACAGGCACGCATACACGTGCACATACACACACAAATACGCGCACACACATACACCACACACATGCACACTTACACAGAGGTTTGTAACAATACTAGTCCCTGTGCTATGGGGAGAGGATAAGGAAACTCAACGTGACGACACTGGAGAACAGGAGCACCATAGGCTATATGATAATGAAGTGCAAAATACTGAGGTAAACTGACAAGGTTGACAGGGACACAATGTTTCACAGATGGGAAATAGGATCAAAAAGACACAACCGGAAGTTGAAAACTCAGATGAGTCAAAGGGATGTTAGGAAGCATTTCTTCAGCCGTAGAGTTGTCAAGAAGTGGAACAAACTGGAGAGTGATGTTGTAGAGGCGGGATCCATACATAGCTTTACAAATAAGTACGGCCGGGAGAGAGTAGACCTAGTAGCGACCAGCGAAGAGGCCGGGGCCAGGAACTGTGAATAGACCCCTGAAACCACATATAGGTGAGTACACACACACACTACACGACTGACGACATGATGAAACTAGAGGAAAAGTGAACTACAGAGTGATATGTTAACGAACAAATTACTGAGTAGAATTGATAAGGTGGAGAGAGACAGAATGTTTCAGAGACGGGAAAGGGGAATGTTAGGGCACAGCTGGAAATTGTAAACACACCAGTCACAGATATATTATTAAGTTTTGTTTCACTTTTAGAGCAGTTAAAAGTGGAACCACCTGGGGAAGGAAGTACTAGAGGCAGGATCCTTACACAGCTTTAGGAAAAAGTAAGATAAAGCTCTCGAAGCCAGGAGAATGAACTTAGTAACGACCAGTGAAGAGCAGGGGCCAGGAGATAAGACTCGACTCTGCAACCACATTTACATGAGTACACATACAGTACCTGACCAGCCGGGGAGTGGTTTGTACGTTGGATTGTGTGCGACCAGCTGTAACAGCCTGGTTGATCAGGGCCTGATTTACCGCGGGGGCGTTGACCCCCCCGCAATACTCTAGGCTCCTACACACATTCTCTCTCTCTCTCTCCCACTCTTGCTTTTTTTTACACAGCTTTTCACAAGGTTAGGTTAAGGATCCCTAGCTTTATTGACAAGCTATTTACAAGTTAAGGATTCCTAACTTTATTGACAAGCTAAGAGCTGTTACCTACATCAGCTCATTTGAAAACATTTATATTGTTATGAAACATACAAGTAGGGAACAGGATGAAGTTGGAGCCATCTGTGGGCCAGCATTTTCATTTGATCAACTGACTTTATCTCGTTGACATCATTATGCTGTACAAATGTGTTCCAGACTCGAGTCATCCTGGGGATAAATGATCTCAGATGAAGTGATGTTCTGGAGAAGGGTACAGCCAGAGTGAAGTTGCTGCTTTCTGCCCGTCTTGTGGTATAGAAGTTTGCTTCTCGCTGTCCTCGAAGTGGAGCCAAATGTGGTACTTTGACAATGTTGGCCTTGTACATAACAGTAAAGCCACCCAAATCCCTCCTGTGTTGAAGGCTCTGCTGAAATAACAGATCTATCCAGGATGGTTCCAGGCGAGAGATGAGACGTCTTGCTCTGTTCTTCTACTCTGTCAAGCAGCCGTAGATGAGAGAGAGAGGAGGGGGTAGGTAACCAGAAAGTGGAGCATACTCAAGGTGTGAGCGTACTTGTGCCTCATACAGAATCTTGCAACTCTACTGTAAAGCAGATACGAGATACGTCAAGTGCTGTAAGCTTCCTGGCTGCCTTGTTTGCAAGGTTTACAACGTGGTTCTTCATGGTCAGTTTGGAGTTAAATTTCACTCCAACTGATATCAACTTCTTCCCAGATACCAACACTTCCATTCATACTTACTACTGCTCTGCATTACCATTATGGTGTAGAGACCATCATCATTTGTGTTTTCTCAGGTGCAAATGTTACTTGCCATCAGCTTCCAAGCTGATATAGCTCTTAGCTGGTGATTGATGTAGCTTAGAGCAGCTGGCATTTCGTCTCTTGATAAGTAAATGTCAGAGTACAGTCGTCTGCATATGCATGGGATTCTGGGATGAGATGAAGGTCATTGAGCAGACAGTCCATAACAATGGTCCAAGCACACTTCCTTGTGGAACACTACGATGTCTTGCTGATTCTGTTTCATTGAGAACTACCCTTAGAGATCTACCATAAGGAATCACTGAGGAGACGTAGCGTAGAGCCTGCAATTCCCAGTGCTTGCAGTTTTGCCAAGAGGTCTTGGTGCCACATTCGTCGAAAGCACCAGCAATGTCCAGTCGCGATACACAGCTGACTTTGGATTCATCCAGTGACTGGTGCCATTTAGTGGAGAGGTTTAACAACAGATCCAGGCAGAGTAACTCTTTCCTGAAGCTCATATTGACGGTCACAAAGTAGTGAGTGGTAGTCAAAAAACTCTGTCACTTTTCTTAAGATTATTGTCTCAAGGATCTTACTAGTGATTGACAGGGAGTGACACTGGTCTGTAGTTACTGATTTCTGCTCTGCTCTTCTTTTTGTGCAAAGGGACTTCATTTGCATCTTTCCACAGAGAAGACCATTTACACTGTACTAGACAGTGCGGAAAGATGCGAGTTAGAGGTGCTGCTATCTGGTCTGCACATCTTCTCAGCAATCTTGGGCTCAACTTGTCTGGACCCACAGTCTTTTCTTGGTCAAGCGATTTAAGAAGGAAATGCACCTCCTTCTGCCTTACTGTCACCACTGACAGTTCTTGCAGCTAGCTGGATTAGGAACTTGCATTTTGGTAGCAAAGTGTTCGGCAAAGAGGTCTGCTTTCTCTTGACTACTAGTAGAGGTGGTCCCATCCTGTTGATTTAGAGGTGGAATAAGTTCATCAGGCAGATAACCTTGTCTGTCCTTGACCAGGGACCGCCAGGTTTTGGAGCCCACTCTACCTGATGCTAGCTTTCTTTTTGTGTCCACCTCCCATTTAGCAATGGCCCACTTTTGAACTTCACCCATATGTCTACAGGCTTGCCTGTACAAGTTCCTGTTATAGGTGGTAGGATGTCTCCTATACCTTCGCCATTCCTTGTACTTAGCAGTAGCAGCCTCTCTACAAGCAGAAACCAAACCAAGGCTGATCTGTAGGCCATGTCACATACTGCCGGTGAGATGTGTTCTTGTTGTAGATTAAGGATGTGTCCAGTGAAGGCTTACTGGTCGTCAACATCCCCTTGGAGAAAGCATCTAATCGGTGGTGGCGAGCTCAGAGCAAAGAGCTGGCCAATTACCTCTTCCATAGCCAGGTTGGTCACACACACACACACACACACACACACACACACACACACACACACACACACACACAGAATGGTTCAGAGTTGGAAAATAAGAAGAGGAAAGCACAGCTGGAAGTTGAAACTCAATTATAACAAAGATGTTAGGAAGTATTTCTTCAGCATTAGAGTTGTTAAAGTTGAGCAACCCGGGGAGTGAAGTGGTAGAGGCGGGATCCATACACAACTTTTAAAAGGCAAAGGGCTTTTGTAATCAGGAAGGGACCCAGTAGTGACCATCGAAGAGGCTCCCAAAAGCTTGGGAAACAACCACTGCAACCATATATAGGTGAGGGATACTAAAGACACACCCAAGCAGGCAAGGCACAAGAAAAAAAAGGGTTTTAAATTGAAAAGAAAAAGACATCAAAATAATAAAGACAGAACTATGATCATGAAGGAAGCAGGGAGGAAGGGATGGTACCAGATACCACAAAAACAGGTGGAGAGCAAAAGGGAAAAGGGAAGGTCCAGATACAACACAACAGGTGGAGTAAGAAGGGAAAAAAAATTGATACCACAAACAGGTGGTGAGTCAGGGAAAGGGGAAGGTACCAGATACAAACAACAGGTGGAGAGTCAGAAGGAAGGATGGTACCAGATACCACAAAAACAGGAGAGTCAGAAGGAAGGATGGTACCAGAAAACACACAACAGGAGAGTCAGAAGGAAGGGATGGTACCAGATACCACACAACAGGTGGAGTCGAAGGAAGGGATGGTACAAGATACCACACAACAGGGGGAGAGTCAAAAGGGAAAAGGGATAGTACAAAGATACCACACAACAGGTGGAGTCAGAGAAGATGGTACCAGATACCACAACAGGTGGAGGGGTCAGAAAAAAGGGGAAAGTACCGGGACCCACAACAGGGAGAGAGTCAGAAGGAAGGGATAGTACCGGGATCCCACACCAGGAGAGCGAAAAAAGGGGAGGGGTACCAGATACCACACAACAGGTGGAGCAGAAGGAAGGGATAGAAACAGATAAAACAACAGGTGGAGAGTCAGAAGGAAGGATGGTACCAGATATAACACAACGGGGTGGAGAGTCGAAGGGAAAGGGGATGTAAGATACCACACAAACAGGTAGAGTCAGAAGGAAGGGATGGTACAAGATACAACACAAACAGGTAGAGAGTCAGAAGGAAAGGATGGACAGATACAACACAACAGGTGGAAAGTCAGAAGGAAGGGTTGGTACCAGATACAACACAACAGGTGGAGAGTCAAAGAAAGGGATGGTACCAGACAATAACAGGTAGAGAGTCAAAGGAAGGGATGGTACCAGATACAACAAAACAGGTGGAGAGTCAGAAGGAAGGGATGGTACCAGATACCACAAACAGGTGGAGAGTCAGAAGGAAGGATAGTACCAGATACAACACAACAGGAGAGTCGGGAAGGAAGATGGTACCAGATATAACACAACAGGAGAGTCAAAAAGAAGGGATGGTACCAGATACCACACAACAGGTGGAGAGTCAGAAGGAAGGGATAGTACCAGAACACACAACAGGTGGAGAGTCAGAAGGAAGGGGATGGTACCAGATACAACACACAGGTGGAGAGCGAAGGGCAGCAGGGTGAGAAAGACATTTACGGACATACCTAAGAATCCGGGGAGAAATATATATTCCAAAAATTTTTCGAAACAAGATTGCTTAAACAATCCTTCCCAAGAGCTAAGGTATAGATATGTTGATGATATTTTGTCTATGCTGTTAGACGTAAACCATTTCGCAATTAAATAGCTTATCATTCTAAAAATTTTTTACGTTGAATTCGAAGTGAACTCATTGCCCTCCTAGATGTGTTTATTATTAGGCATATAAATTAAATTTACAGAAACCTACAAAAATTGTTCCTATGTACACTATTATTCTTCACATCAAGATAGATTTTAAAGTGTCGGTTTTCTCTTTCAATGTTTTTGAGAGCTTTACGTATTTGTAGTCTAGAGTTCATAGATGAAGAAATCTCAAAATTATGAAATAGCTAATGATTTAAAATACCCAAGAATCGTAATTGATAAATCTTTTTAATAGCTAGAAATACTTTTTACAATCCAAAAAAGGGGCAACAACCCTATTCAACAAAATATGTGCCCCTACCATGAAAACTTGGTTTAATACCTTCCTTTCTAATTAATATCAAAGTAGTATTTAAAATTGATACAGTAAAAGACTTTTGATAAAAATTTCCCCAAAAAGCTGACGGATGTGTCTATAAGATTTAAAAAAATGCGATAAAGTTTATTATGGTCCAACGGTAAAAGTCTTGAACTAAGATTAAACACAAATATAGCATTAGAACTGGACAGATTCTAATGCTTATTTTTTTCATGTAAGAGACTTTAACCATCCATGATTTTCAAAATGCTGAGAAGGTTTGTATCAAGCAAGTCCATGGTTGAGAGAATAATAGAAAACATGTTTCATAAAGAAATGAAAAATATGAATATTTCTTTTGGTTTATATAAATTGGATTCATTTATAATAAATAAAAAATTTTGGGAAAAATTAAAGATAAATTGACCATCCAATTTGGGAAAAGTTTGGCCTTTCTTATGTTCCTCTTTCAGAGTCGTGCGTTGTTACGCTACTGTGAGGTGTTTTCTTTTTTAGTATGATGACTGCTTTCATGTTTCCTTTTATAGTTCCTTGATAATGAGTAGTCAAAGGCTTAAAATTCCCCTATTTTTTCAGTGGTTGTATATATATATATATATATATATATATATATATGGAAAAGTAGCAAAGGAAGTAAAAAAAGACGTTTTAATGACTGGTATACAATACCGGCAATAGAAGAATTTGGGCAGGTACAACATTTGTGTATCTATAATTTGTGATTTTTAATCCATGACTTTATCAGTGCAATACAAGGACATAATGTGAAGACTGTAAAAGTAAACAAAGAGGAGGTAATCGGGGCCCCCAACCCAGGATAATTTAACTCTGGAGGAGGGCGATGATCAACACTCATTATCTGGACAATGATTATAGCACTTTAGGGTAAGTTTGTGTCAAAGAATTTGCTGATTTGGTTTTACTTTTGATAAAGTATCCATTGAAATAAAAAGATGGAAAATATATTGATCAGGCGAGGTAACTTGCAATTGAATGAAATTAGTTTAGATCATGCAAAATAACCATGTAATAATATTTTTATTCAACTATAATAACAGATTAACAAAGTAAGAAAAATTCAGATACCAGTAATTACTGGTATGAAAAGTTGTTTGTACGATTTTCTTCCATGTTGTCATCAACAAAGTTTTGTTGAGGAACAACAAGAGAGGGACATTAGTTACCATTGTTCAATAAGACACATTTAAACTTCTAATGGAGCTGCCCATAAACAGCCGCCAACCTGGTCGATATTCAAGTCCCATTCGAAGAAGTAAGGAAGACCCCGTATGCAAGTTCTTCATCTTGGTGGTAAGAGGTCCCTCTTGTTCAATGTTTTTACTTAACTTCTGTTTAGACCCTCTTTTCTTTTAGTCTGGGTACTAAAAGTTCAGATGTTTGTTTTTACAAACTGGGGGGTCACCTATTTGATCATTGAGTTCTTCTTGAAGAACTGCTGGGCTGTTGAAATGCCGCCCCCTGTGTTACATCCTAAACTCTGAGTTTCTTCAACATCTGACAATGGAAAACAGTGCAGTGTTGAAACACCAGTATGGAAGGTCCTCGTGTGGCACAGGGCCCCTTACTGACTCCAAATCAGGATATTCCCACTTGACTTTCTTGTAACTATTGAAACTCATCTACTCATACAGAAATAACAATCATCGGTGGTTTTTTCGGCTCTGTCCCCTTACAACAGGCCCACCAAGTTTAAACTGCCCATCATTTTGTCCACTATCGTCAGTGTAATTTACGCAGGTTCTTGCAAACCATTTAGGAGCCCAAAACTGCCTCTAAGTCCCACTCCAAAATAAGCAAGATAAGATTGTTTTACAAAATCTTGATGCTTATTATGCTTTTGCAAAGTGTATTCCTCCACAAATGTAGCAAAGAATTGGGATTGTTTAAGTTGATCCTCAGAACTCTGTTTATCGAAGAAAAAAATAAAAGCCAGCGGTTACAATATTGTCACGCGTCGTTGTTGATAACTCTTCGTTAAATATTAAATTATTTAAAATATTTTTTTTATCTTTATTAAAACTATCCGTAAGGTACGTATCATCACTACATATACATATTTCTGTTAACTGAGAGAAAGTTTTTATTATCTCACAAACTAGAACAATTATAGAAAACTTCACTATTATTTCTTTTCAATTCAGCAAACTCCCAAAAATACCCTAAATAAGTAACGTTTCAGCTGTATGACGAACAAAAAAATTTATACTAGAGCAAAGCAACCGTAATATTATGTTGGTATATAACCTGAGGAGTACTGATGGTTATAATGCCTGGCTCTGTGACAAACTGTATCATCACATTTCTTTGACTTATCACTTACAAATGTAATAAATTACATGATAGCTGTTGACTTTCATACTAACAGACACAGTGAGAATACACAGTAACACAGAGTAGGTCACAGTAACATACAGGGCAGGTCACCACAGCAACACAGGAGAGAGGTCACAGTAAATACAGCAGAGTAGGCCGCAATACAGTGACAAGAAAATACAGTGAGTAGGTCACAGTAACAGTGAGAATACAGTGTGGCCCAGTGAGTAGGCCAGTAATGACAGTGAGTATCTGTACACAGGAGAGTGGTGTCACAGTAACACAGTGAGTAGGTCACAGTAACACAGTGAGTAGGCCACAGTAACATGAAAGTGAGTAGGCCGCAGTAACACAGTGAGAATGCGTGTGAGAATAAGCAGTAACACAGTGAGTAGTCGCAGTAATAACAACTTTGCTAAACTCAGGAAAGAATTCACTAGTGGGTAAAGAAACAGAACCGTTCTCCTGAGAGTGAGGATCAAGTACAATCACCATTGCCTTAATAAGAGTACTCTAAAATATCTTGCTTCAATCTTGAATAAGGAAGAAAGTGATTCCTCCAACGCCTCACTTCTCGTCTGTTGCTTCTTGTAATGTAAGAAGGTCATAAGAAGGGAGCAGTGTGCTGGAGATGCACACACAGTGACCAGTGTGCTAGTTTACACAGACAGTGACCAAAGTTGAGCGAGACACAGTGACCAAAAAGGGAGCCACACAGACAGTGACCAGTGTGTTGAGCTACACAGACACAGGACCAGTGTTGAGCTACACAGACAGTGACCAGTGTGCTGAGCTTACACAGACACAGTGACCAGTGTGTTGAGCTACACAGGCAGTGACCAGTGTGTTGAGCTACACAGACAGTGACGAGCAACATGATGAGTGAGGCAAACCTGACCACCATTCTCGCAGCAACTGTAGAGCAAACTGCCCAGGAAGCTTCCTGGGCTCCTGTCGGCTCATAGTCTAACGATCAAACAAATAAGAAAGCAATGAGTCAGTTTCAGTCCTATTAAAGTAGGTCTTACAGATTCTCTAGTTAATGATCAGAGTTATATTGATACCGAACCTTTTTTCACTAGGAATCGACAAGGAGTGTTATCTGTGTATGAGAGTACTAGTGTTAACAGTGATACTATGAGAGTACTAGTGTTAACAGTGATACTATGAGAGTACTAGTCTTAACAGTGATACTATGAGAGTACTAGTGTTAACAGTGATACTATGAGAGTACTAGTCTTAACAGTGATACTATGAGAGTACTAGTGTTAACAGTATACTATGTGAGAGTAATTTGTGTACTAATAGTGATACTATGAGAGTACTGGCTTAACAGATACTATGAGAGTACTAGTCTTAACAATGATATCGAGAGTACTAGTCTAACAGTGACATGAGAGTACTATATTAACAGTGATACTATGAGAGTAATTAGTCTTATGTACTAATCACTCTAGGTTTGGAAGTGTATAAAAAGCATGTATCTTCCTGCCTGCATTTAGGAGGCAGTTAAGGAACACTGCTGCTCCTGCAATTTAGGTGTTTTATCGCAGTTATGTGTGCCATGTATTAGTTCTCTGTATATTTAGGCCGCAATTTCACCTGAATAAGAAGGTGATGCAGCGGGCAATATTCCACGCCGAGATAGAACAAGCGACTGAAGAGTGTCATCATGGGCTTGCATCCCTAGTTTTGAAGATTTCATTATCCAGCTCGTCATTTTTCGTAGAAGATGATTGTACTGTTATGGTTCTTTGAAGGTAAGAGATCCCTCTGACATGATCACCCCAGGTCTTTTACATTAGTTTTTCGCTCTATTGTGTGGTTGAAATTTGTTTTATAATCCGATATAAGTTTAAATTTCCTCACGTTTTCCATATCAGAGTACAGTGGACCCCCGGTTTACGTACTGCTCCAAACTCGAACAATTATGTAAGTGTATTTTTGTAAGTGCTTTTGTAAGTGTATTTTTGGGGGTCTAAAATGACTAATCTAATTTACATTATTCCTTATAGGAACAAATACGTTTGGTAACGGCACTTGACCAGCATTCTGGAACGAATTAATTACGTAAACCGGGGGTCCACTGTAATTGAAATTTCTCATCATTGAACTTCATATTGGTTTCTGCGGCCCATTTAAAGATTTAATTGATGTCCGCCTGGAGTCTTGAGGTGTCTTCAATGGAGGACACTCATGCAAATTCGAGTGTCATCTGCAAGGAAAACACTGAGCTGTGGCTTACATCCCTGTCTATGTCATATATCAGGATGAGGAACAGGATGGGAGCGAGTAATGTGCCTTGTGGAACAGAGCTTTTCACCATAGCTGCCTCAGACTTTGCTTACTACTACTTTTTGTGTTTTGTTTGTTAGAAAATTATAGATCCATCTACCAGCTTTTCCTGTTATTCCTCTATCACACATTTTGTGTGCTATTACACCATGGTCATACTTGTCAAAGGCTTTTGCAAAACCTGTGTATATAACATCTGCATTTTGTTTGTTTTCTAGAGCATCCAGGACCTTGTCATAGTGGTACAGTAGTTGGGACAAACAGGAGCGACCTGCTCTAAACCCATGCTGCCCTGAGTTGTGTAATTGATGGGTATCTTGATGGGTGGCGATCTTGCTTCTTAGAACCCTTCCAAAGATTTTTATGATATGGGACGTTAGCACTATCGGTCTGTAGTTCTTTGCTATTGCTTTACTGCCCCCTTTGTGGAGTGGGGCTATGTCTGTTGTTTTTAACAGCTGTGGGACGACCCCTGTACACTAAGACTGTTCAACTGCCTCCCATCATACATAAGTTTGCCCGAAATGCTCTTCATATAAAGGGGCTTATGGCATGTACACCCAACTATTATACTACTTTGTACATACATGTATTATGTCAAAATAAAATATATAATTATTAATAAGGGAATTCCCAATAGATCCCTGGTTGTCTTCATGAGGGAGCTAGAGAGACACCTAAAGTGAGTACCTAACCAGCCAGGCTGTGGTTCGTACATTGGATTGCGTGAGGCCGGCAGTAACAGCCTGGTTGATCAGGCCCTGATCAACCTCGAGGCCTGGTCATGTACTGAGCCATGGGGGCATTGACCCCTGGAACACCTTCCAGGTATACTCCAAGTAGACAAAAATTGCATTCCAGGTTCAAGACGACTGACTGACTGGAGTAAAGATGTTGATCTACTCGACTGAGGTTGTTAAAAGCAAAAAAACAGCATTATGGGACTCAGGTACTCTGTCACAATGCATGTAAAACACCACCAGTGTTTGCACTGCTGTGAGGTAGGCAACTGGTCCACCACCATCATCCAACGACCTGCCAGTCATAGCTGGGAGTGACAATCAGTGAGAAATCATCATTTTGAGTCTCTGACTAACTGACGACTAGAAACTTGTAAGTTTCAACTCTCTACTTTACAAGTCCTTCACTAACATTGGCGTCTCACAAATAACATGAATCACACGAGTGGTAAATTATTACCGTATTCTGCAGCTTATTAGATACATTTTTTCCATAAAATGTCTCCAAAAACCACCCTGCATCCTATAAACTGAAAGTCAGTGATGGGAGCTATAAGCTTGGGGTGTGGGGTGGCCAGTTACGTCTGATGCTGAGCCAGTGAAACTAAAACAAGTCTTATAAGCTGTGAAATACGGTAACAGCTTGAGGGTCACAGTATTAGTCTCTAACCTCTTTACAAAGATAGTTCATTGGGTATAAAGTCTATTGATTACACGAGGCTCATTAGCATTGCTCTTAACCTTTCCACCACCAGACAAAAATATAGCCTCTCCTCTCCTCACTTTGTGACATATGTACTCGTTTACCGATGACACCAACTGCAATCATTTCTGGAGTGGAATCACCGTCAGTGGCCTCCTCTCCATTACAACAGATATTAGAGCCAGGAAAAAAAGACCTTCCCATACCACCAATACCACCAATCCAACTACATTCATCTTTGCTAATATACAGGGTCTAAAGCCAGCAACAAACAACAAGGTACCTTACATTCGTGGACTGCTTACAGAGTCAAATGCTATGTTTGCAGCTTTCACAGAGACCCACATAAGAGATCACTTGGACAATGAAATATGGATCCCGGGCTACAACCTATACTGGTGTGACAGAGTGAACAGGCAAAAAGGGGGGGTTGGCCTGTATATCACAGAGTCACTTATATGTTCAGAACTACTAAATGCCTCAAATGATGTAGTTGAAGTATTAGCAATAAAGATCGAGAATCAAAATCTGGTCATCGTGGTTGTATACAAGCCCCCGGATGCAACATCCCAACAATTCCCGGAACAGCTTCTGAAAATTGATCACTGTCTGGAAAATCTTCCAGCTCCTGCCCCCAACATCTTGCTCCTGGGGGATTTCAACCTAAGGCACCTAAAATGGAGGAACATTGCAAACAATGTGGTAGCAGAGATAACACCAGGAGGCAGCTCAGATGAAAACTCGCACACACATGAACTTTTAAATCTCTGCACCAAATTCACCTTAAACCAGCATATAGTAGAGCCCACAAGATTAGAGAATAGGCTGGACCTCATCTTCACCAACATTTATGATCTGATACGAAATGTCATCATATCAAAAACAATATACTCAGATCACAACATAACAGAGGTCCAGACATGCATGGGGGGAGCCCCAGATCAACAAAATGTGATCAGCCCGAGGAGCCTTCTCCAAATTCAACTTCAATAACAAAACATAAGGTGGGACCAAGTAAACCAAGTCCTAAATGATATAAACTGGGAAGATTGCCTAAGCATCACGGATCTAACCTATGTCTAGAACAAATTAACTCTGTGGCACTTGAGGTTTGCTCAAGACAAATTCCCTTAAGGAAAAGGAAGAGAAGATGCAAACTAGAAAGAGAGAGGTGTGATAGCACACAAAATGCATAATAAAGGAATAACAGGAAAAGTTGGTAGATGGATCTATAATTTCCTAACATGTAGAACACAGAGAGTAGTAGTCAACAGAGTAAAGTCTGAGGCAGCTACTGTGAAAGCTCTGTTCCACAAGGCGCAGTACTTGCTCCCATCCTATTCCTCATCCTCATATCAGACATTGACAGGGATATAAGCCACAGTGCTGTGTCTTCCTTTGCAGATGACACCCGAATCTGTATGACAGTGTCCACCGTTGAAGACACTGCAAGACTCCAAGCAGACATAAACCAAATCTTTAAATGGGCTGCAGAAAACAATATGAAGTTCAATGATGAGAAATTTCAATTACTAAGATACGGAAAACGTGAAGAAATTAAAATCTCATCGGAGTACAAAACTCATTCTAACCACACAATAGAGCGAAAAACTAATGTCAAAGACCTGGGAGTGATCATGCCAGAGGATCTCACCTTCAAGGACCATAACAATGTAGCAATTGCATCTGCTCGAAAAATGACAGGATGGATAATGAGAACCTTTAAAACCAGGGATGCCAAGCCCATGTTGACACTTTTCAGGTCGCTTGTTCTATCTAGGCTGGAATATTGCTGCACACTAACTGCACCTTTACAGGCGGGTGAAATTGCTAACCTTGAAAATGTGCAGAGAACTTTCACCGCACGCATAAGTGCGATAAACCACCTCAACTACTGGGAACGCTTGAAGTTCCTAAACCTGTACTCTCTAGAACGCAGGCGGGAGAGATACATTATTATATACACATGGAAAATTCTCGAGGGCTTAGTACCAAACTTGCACACAAAAATCACTCCCTACGAAAGCAAACGACTCGGCAGGTGATGTAACATCCCCCCAATGAAGAGCAGGGGTGCCACTAGCACATTGAGGGACAACACAATAAGTGTCAGGGGCCCAAGATTGTTCAACTGCCTCACAGCATACATCAGGGGGATTACCAACAAGCCCCTGGCTGTCTTCAAGCAGGCACTGGACAGGCACCTCAAGTCAGTACCTGATCAGCCGGGCTGTGGTTCATACGTTGGTTGATCAGGTTGATCAGGCTCTGGTCCAACAGGAGGCCTGGTCTCAGACCGGGCCGCGGGGGCGTTGACCCCTGGAATTCTCTCCAGGTAGACTCCAGGTAGACTCAGACTTACGACCAGCTCTCCAACCAGTATGCAAACCTAAGTATAAACATTTTAAAATATACAGCCTCACCTCATTTAACAACAGAGTTCTGTTCCTGAGACCACATCATTAAACGAATTCGTCACTAAGTGAGGAGTATACTGTAGTGGTAGTGGGTAGTGGCCCGGTTGTCCGGTGGCTAGAGCTCTCACTTCACACACGGAGGGCCCGGGTTCGATTCCTGGTGGGTGGAAACATTTCGACATGTTTCCTTACACCTGTTGTCATGTTTACCTAGCAGCAAATAGGTACCTGGGTTGTTAGTCGACTGGTGTGGGTCGCATCCTGGGGGACAAGATTAAGGACCCCAATGGAAATAAGACAGACAGTCCTCGATGACACACTGACTTTCTTGGATTATCCTGGGTGGCTAACCTTCCGGGGTTAAAAATCCGAAGAAATCTTATCTTATCTTAACCATCTTTGATATTGTTTTAATGTCACCTTTGCACCATTTATAATATTTCTGGTATACAGTAGACCCTTGGTTTTCGCACACTTTTTTCGTCGTGGAAATATTGGCTTAGTTTTCGCCAATTGGCTCAGTTTTCGTCAATGGTACAGAACCTGTCCAGTGCCCAGCGCACATACAAAGCCCGCAAGCCCGCCTCCCACACACATTCTCAGGCAGTGTAGCATTATTTCTGGTTGAGTGAACATTATCCTGCGAGTTCATACAAAACATTTCTTAACAATCCATTGTTTTTGGCCCTTGATTATTGTGTGTGACTGCTAAATAAGCCACCATGGGCCCAAAGAAAGCTCCAAGTGCCAGTCAATTGGTAAAGAAAGTGAGGAACACAATAGAATTAAAGAAAGAAATCGTAGCAAAGTATCAAAGTGGAGTTGATAAAGGATATAGCGCCAGCCAGCAATAAAGTGTAGCACTAACAGTGTAGCAAGTAAGTTAAGCGATTAAGTGATAGAAAAATGACAACACGAAACTTAACTCCTCCATTGTTGTTTGAGGAATATAGGGGCACTGAGACCAGCGCCGCCCTCTGCCACCATCTCCTCCAAGATAAGTGCAAATATTTCTTATTCAGTGTAAATATTTCTTATTTATAAATTAAAGTGTAAATATTTCTTATTTATAAATTAAAGTGTAAATATTTCTTATTTATAAATTAAAGTGTAAATATTTCTTATTTATAAATTAAAGTGTAAATATTTCATATTTATAAATTAAAGTGTAAATATTTCTTATTTATAAATTAAAGTGTATATATTTCTTATATATAAATTAAAGTGTAAATATTTCTTATTTATAAATTACGTACATTGTTTCAGTGTGAATACTGGTGGTGGCTTTGCTGCCTCCACCACCACCACTATATGTACGGCTTATGGTCAGTGGCCCTTATAAACCCAACAACAATAACACTCACCAGTCCTCACATTCATAATGACATATTTTATTCATTCTAGAGTATATATCATGTTTCTATGTTATTAATATTGTTTATTATGTCATATTAGATGAATTGTGATAGATAAATAAGCCGTAGAGCTGATATTAGTGTCAGATCAGTCACATGGTGGTTCACCTCCACTCTAAACATCCAATTTTTCCCCACATCACTCCTACCCTCAGTGTTTTGATACACTGAAGATCATAGAATATCATGGTAACATCGATCTACAGCACACCCCTTACCTCTTGGACACTTATCTGCCCAGAAAACAAGGTTAAGGTCAGAGCTAAAAACAATACCAGCTCACTGCATCAGCCATGTTGCCAGGAGACAGAAAGTGGGAAGAAGGACTCTCTATAAGCTCCTCCCACTCCCACATAAACAAACAAAAACCTATCGCTTTGCACATCCTCCCACATGTATCCACAATACATCTTTTTACTTAATAATGAGACATGCAACTTATAAACTACTTATTAAAATGTGTGCATTTATATTTATAACCTATTATATTGAGAAAATCAGGTTAATTCAGCTTCTTTAAGTTTTAAGGATGGCCTAGCATTTAAACATCTTAAGCAGTACTTCTGATTAATTCAATATAATTAGGTATTTATGTTATTTAATTACTACAATACATGCTGGATTCCATAGCCCCCATAACAAGTCCATAACAGCCGCACCTCCAGACGGAGTCTCACAAAAGCTAGTCATGTCCCATCTTCCGAGGACCTCACTCCATACAGATCCTCCAACCTTATAAGGAGGAACATGGAGGGGATACACAGGACCACTCAGGCAAACCGTTGGACCGTTTCATACTTAGAGCACACCAAGACAAAAACAACATACCTCCCTGGACTTCTCATCTCACCGAAGGTTGTCAACTCTGCCTCAACTCACAATTACCGATACTCTGACTCCCTTTTCTTGTCTGGCTCCAACCATCTCCTTCACAGTTGTATGGCTGGTAGGGAGCACTCAGGCCTGCCAAGAGTTCACCACTGCAAAAACAACAAGGTCAGCACAAGACAAACACTATGTACTAAGCATGCACCATGTATCTACATTAAACATCTAGAAAGTGCATCAGCAATCACAGACAAAGCCCATCTTAAGAGTCTGATTCGGGTCACCATAGAGGAACAGGGTGAAGCAATCCTGGGACATATACAGATGCAGAATAGACAACCCACAGTGAAAAATTCCTTTCCTGTGGCAAATTGAGGACACTTAGTAACAATATTACCAATTCTGCAACCTCTTGCAGTACAAACATAAACCCCAATACATCTGTCTGCACCCAGGCTGTGTAAATCAAGTTTACAAAAATACTTTCACGTTCCATCTCACACACAATATACACAATGTAATCAATTGGCATTACACACATGGAATTAATACTGGCACCCAGGCCAGGGGATTCACATCCTCCTGCCTTATGCTTTACTTTAACTAATACTTTTGCATCTCTTAATGCATCAGTATCAATCTTTCTAAACCAGCAACCTTTAGTGGTTAAGTGTTCTTTGTGGCAGTCAGTGATTGTGCTAAAGGTGCCATGTAGTTTGGGAACCATGAAACATGGGAATGCCCACTGACTCTCACTAAGCACTACAAATGGGTAATGAAAGAATTTCACTTCTTCCTTCATCTCCCAGTTTTCATACAGATTTTTCACACACAATAATTGTCGAATTGGCTCAGCTTCCTTATCAATTTCTTCATGAAGTCTTGACTTTACCCCTTTAGTGACATCCCAAACTTTTACAAGGTTACACGGTGGCTGAGCCAACTCTCCAACATTTTCCTTAGAAAGACCAAACATGTTTTCTCCAATCTCTCTCATAAACATGGAATTTCTTAAATACTTTTCGGCCATTACATACAGATTATTATTTTGCACCTCTTTACATAGTGGATCCACTGAAACATTGGTCA